>VRYO01002581.1:4356127-4423922 GCA_009812075.1 Sialia sialis | reverse complement strand
TTCCTAGCGCTTTGCAGCCTCCTTGGCGGGGCTCTTTGTGCTGCCTTCCTCCGCTCCGTGCCCCGCTCCTTTCCCCGCTCGGGGCCACCGTGCCAGGCGACAGCAGCCACCTCCCCGAGCCCCAGGCTGAGACCCCGGGGGCTGGGAGGGAGCTGCGAGGGGAACTGTGCTGCACGCAGGGGAAGGGGCTCCGAGCTGGGGCTGTGCTCATCCACACCCCTCCATGCTCAGGATTGATGCCCCCACCCCAGAAAAAAGCCACTGCCGCCACATCCCATTATGGCCACTCAGCCAGAGTGGCTATGTCTGGGAAACCCCAAAATGGTCTGGAGGGGACCTCTGGGACAATCGAGGCTGAGAGGAGAGGTAAAGGGGTCAGTGTATCAGTGGGAGCATGTTTCTGTCTGCCGCCATTCAGGAACAGAAAAGGCAGTGTGCAGACAGTGTGGTGCCAAACTGATGCTGAGGACAGAGCCCTGCTGCTGGAACACAGCCAGCTCCTCCATCGCTCACTGCTACCAGCGCTTTCCAGCCAAACTCAGCTGCCCCAAACTGCAGGCAACTCTGGAACTGGTAGCACAGGGGGCAAAGCCCACCTCTGCTGTGGACATAAAGCACCATCAGCTTGTAGCTCATCATGTTGCTTCATTAGATAACGATCTCCTTCATCTCGGGAATGTCCATTATTTCTTGCCTTAGCAGCAAGTGACCTTTGGGTGTGAGTGCAGTGGAGCAGGGACTCCTCACTGGATGCTTGTTCAGCCACACCACCAGCTGCAGGGAGCGGCATGAGCAGCCCTGCCTGCTCTGTGTGTCCAGGGTTTTACGGCACATCTGACAGTGCTCACTGCCCTGGGCTGCCAGCAAGATGCACACTCACAAGAATTCACAGGACCAAAAATTACATCTCTGCTTTCCCTGCCCACTACTTTAGCATTCCTTGAAGACTGTCACCATCACCACACAGACAGATAAACTCACAGCAGAGAACCTCAGTGTGTGCACCAGTACGGCAGACAGGAATTGAATAAGATTTCCAAGGCAGTTTTGGAGAGGTGCTATTGCAAGGGGCTTGTGAAGAATGAGAGGCAACCACTCACTTTATGGATGTGGCAATGTAACATGAACTGACTTTACTAGGGTGTGCCAGAGGCCAGAACTACAGAATGTCATCTTCTGCAGTGCTCAGCACCTCTCCTGGAGACTGAAGCACTGAATCCCTCCACAGACCCTGCAGGTCTCCAGAAGGTCCATCCACGAGCAGACAGGGTTTGAGTGCCAAGTCACAGGGCCACATGGAATGGAGGGTCATTTCTAAACTCCTCTCAGGATCAGTTAAATACTTGGCTCCCCCACATCTGCACTTGAGAATTACCATGTCCTGAACATTCACCTTTTGCCTGCTGCGTTTCCAGCTCCCCATGTTGTTCCTGGTCTCCATCCTGGTCCCTGCCTGTATTGAAACAGTGACTGTCCATCTGCCCACAAGAGAACAGTGGGATTACATCCTGTAATCACATCATCTGCCAACCAGGATGGCAATCCATCCAACAACACCCCAAAGCCTCTGGTTCATTGAGTGCTCAGAGGTTTCAGAGACAGAGAGTTTATAGCACTAACACGTGCCGCATCCCCAGCTGTCACCCAGTCTGGGGTCATGAAATCACCACCAGTCCTCCTCACATGTCCCATGGCAGCTTCATTTCAGCCTTTTTTCTAACTCGCAGATTTCCTCACTCCACAACAATGTTCCCCCCTTAGCCTGGTCCCCAGCAGGTTCCTCCTTACCTTGGCAGTATCAGGAGTATCTCAGGAGTCAGGGATTAGTGTGTCCCAGGGGAGGGTCTATTTGTTACCTGTGAAAAGAGAGATGCCTTGTTCACTCGAGTGGACAGGGAGGATACTTAACACCACACCTCATCACTGTGCCTTGGGCCAGGGTGCAAACACCCCAGGGAAGGCAGAGAAATGGTGGGAATAGAATTGCAGCCTCCTGAGGTGAGCAGACAGAGTGGAGGACACAGGATCCCACGTGTGCCTCCTGCTGTTTCCAGCACATACCCCCTGCCCAGCCCTGCTGGCACCCTGCTCGTGTACCTGTGGTCTGCAGGCTTCAAAAGGCTGCAGACTATTCCTAGGAGGTTCAGAGGGGGTGATAATGTAAAGTAAGCAAGCAAGGCAGAAGCAGATCTACTAACAGAGAGGTGAGATCCCAGCATTTTGGAAGACTGCAGACCACAGGTGCATGTGTGCTTTGTGCATGAACACTTGCACAGCTCCATTGCACATCATCTGCCCCAGAAATGCACACCAGCAGAAGCCAGGTCAGCTTTCCTGCTGGTCTAGGTGGGCATCACTCAGCTGAAGCCCAGGGAAACATTAGACTTATACCAGCAAAAAGTCTGCTGTAATCTGTTTTCCCTGTGCTGAGACAATGGCAAAGTGTCATTTTTAAGACAACAGCACTAAACCAATTGACCTGGCAAGTTACAATATTCTGCTGTCTGCAGCCACACTTTAGGTGGTACAAAATTTTCCAAGAAATGAGAGAGAGAGGGAGTTAGACAGGGAAATAACTAAGATGAGCCAGAAAATGCCTCTAGGCTAGGAATTTATGGAATAGCAATGTGAAGTGAATATTTACAGCTATATTACTTACAAAACCCTGGCAGGCAAGATTTATAATGGGAATGCAGATTCATCTTAATGGTATAGCTCCAGCTGGGGGAGTTTAATTACTGCTCTGACATCCACTGCTGCATGCCCAGCCATGCCATCCTCACAGCAGCTTTCTTCATCTGTGCACATTACACTTGGTGTAGGAGGCTCCATTTCCCCAAAGCCTTATGCTTGAGGGAGACACTGGCATGCTGCCTTGCCAGGCTCCTGGCCCATATCCAGCTGTGGCTGTCTGTCCTTCAGGACTGATCCACTGCTGAGGCTCCCTGCCTGCTCAGGGGTGTCATTTGTGTACACAGAGTGATGGGGCTGTGAAGTATTTAATTTATTCTCCCTTTCTGTGTCTCTTTGGGATTGTGCTTTCTGCTCAATCAAGCACATCCAGAGCAGGATTCAGCACTGGCTTTGATTGGTGCTTAGAGTTAAGATCCCAAACCTCTGTCAGCCATGGCTCTGTCCCTGCTGGTGATGTATGTGCATACATCCAGCTTTTTTTTCCCCCTCTCACTCCATTTTATTTTTTTTTTAGCTCTCAGTCACTGGGTGGTGCCTGAAACACACTCAGTAGAGCAGTATGAACATATGGGGCACCCATTTGCTTATTCATTTCTCCTGTTAGCTGCATAGAGAATGGGGAGAAGACTTGGTTCCTCCCTTAGCTGAGCCTTCCTCATGAACTGAATCAAACCCAGCACTATCCCTGCTAGGGCGTTTTTCTCTTCTACATTTCTACTCAGAGGGTTTGGGGTTTTTTTTTCCCCGTGGCACTTGCATGTGAATATGCCGATCTCTTATCTCCCACATTTTAAAAAAATCTTGTTTGTTTTTCACGGCTCTGCGGTACCTTTTGATTGTAACAACGGTGTCATTATATTAGCTCTTTGCTTTCCTCTTAGCAAGAAAAAGCTTAGTTCTTTGCAGTATCATCCATCAGCCCAAGGAGGCTTTTTGTTCCCAGAGATGCTGAGGTTTCTTCCAAAGGTGCCCCATCCCCTGGACCACACAGATAAATTGGACCACAGCTGTTCCCCTAACTCCCACCGTGGAAGATGGAAAGAGTTCCTCTGGCTGTGGTGTAAAGCCACCTCTGAATTTGCCATTGCACCTCATGCTGCCAGTGCTTAGTTCTTACTGAGAAATTCACAGCTAAACTCATACAGATGGGCAGGACTTCTGCTCAGCCAGCCACCACCAGGGATATGGCACCATCTGAATTACCTGAGAAAGGTTCCAGAAAAAGCTGAGATTGGAGAAGCAGCTTTAGAGCTTTTGGCTTCTTCAGCAGATTCACACATAGAGGATGACAAAACTGTGTTTCTCTGAAGTTAATTCTCTCCAGGCTCCAGCCTGGAACTGATGAATTCTCACCTTCCTGTGGTAGGTGGAAATAAGGTGGTCAGCCTTGGCTGGCAGCTCAAATTAACACTGCATCTCATTCAGCTCTCTGGCTGCCTGCACCCCCAGCACAGCAATGCTGGGTCAGGCATGGCTGCTTCACCTCTGCTGGAAAATTTCCTCTACTGGGCATCCAGCTGGCACCACATCAGATTTACTTTGTGGTTTCACATCCCATGGATACAGCTCTGAGGAAGCCTGTGTGCCTGACTGTCTGTTTTTATTGTAGGACCTAGGACTGGAAGGAACATTTCTCAATGAAGTGCTCTACAAAAATGCAACTTTCCTCAACTTGGTGGATCCCATCTCCCATGACCTGCTGATGAGCCTTGCCAGAGATCTGCAATGTCCCAAAAAGGTGAATTCTCCCTCAGCTCAGTGAATACTTCGTGGCACAGCACTGGTGCAGAGCCCTGCTGGTCAGAGCAGCAGTGTGTGCCCTGGGAGTGGCAGCACATGGATTGTGGGGCACATTTCTGTAGAAATCAGTTAAAACCACCTCAGAACATGAGTGCAGCTGAAGGAGGGGGTGATTGTGTGCACAGATACTAGGAAATAACTTTTGTGCCCATAGTAAACTTAGTGGCAGGGCAGAGAGCCATAATCACTGCTGTCACAGGGGTTCAGGGCTCATGGGGCTGCAGAGGAGAGCAGAGATCTCTGCAGGAAAACCACCTTTCCCTTCCTGGACCCTTTGTTATATGTAACTACCTCAACCCAGCATCATTTCCCCCCATAAACTCTCAGAATTCCCCACAGAGAATGGTGCTGGAGGAATGTATTGGCACTGGGGGTTCAGGTAAATGTCTTATGTGCACAGTGTCCCTGTACTTCCTTCAGAGGATGAGGGACAGAAAGGCAGGGCTGAGAGCAGACAAACATCACAATGTCCCAGTCCCACTGCAACAACCAGCATCGATTTTGTTACCCTTTGCCACCACACACTCTGATTTGCAATGTATCCGTGTGCTCATTAGGCTTGGCAAGTGTCATGTTTGCTTTATAAGGAGAGGAATGGAGTGAATTTCCTTATTCAAAGAGAGATATTAAGTGCACACAGCTCAGAGCAAGCAGCAGTGCCCCAGGGAATACACTGAATGCCTGCTGCAGATTAGTGGCATTTCTAACCTTGTTCTGCCATCTCCTGAGGCTCGCTGATAACAATTAACCAGTCATGTCTCAATAGACAAACTACATTTAGACAAAGTTTAATCATCATTATTGGGCTGTAGTGCAGCCTGAAAAAAAATCTTTGCAAGTGTAATGTTTGAGTAATTCCTGTAAGGAATTACACGAAGGAAGGGGTGATGGTAGCAATAGTAGGTTTTTAACCACAGTTCACTTGACCTCATCTCCAGCTGTTCCACCAGAGCATCCCGTGCTGCAGCAGCAGGGATGTTACTCTAATCCAGTTTGTGTTTGGCAGATAACACAGGACCATTTTTATACACCTGCTTATACCCCCACTCTGATTTCATGCCTTATGGATGCACTGACACATATACCACTACATTAGAAATTATTTTCCCCGTTCCTAAGGAAGATGTTGAGCACCTGAGTTGCCCTTCAAAGCCAACAGGAGTTTAATGAAGTGGCTATAGAAATTCAGTACCACAGCACCAGCACCTTCCCAGAACAATGCCAGAGCACGTCCCTTCTCCGACCCAGGCTGAGCATCTGGTGGGTGTAACTGCATTAGAGGCAAACAGGCTGAGTGCAATTCCCAGTCTGTCAGTGGAAATTAAATCAGTGAGGACACAGGAAAGAACAGGGGGGTAGCTTTGTGCCAGCTGCTGGACTGGAGCTGTGCACGTGCACCCACTTGGAGAGGTTTCCTGCTGTAGATGACGGCAGTGCCAGCTGCAGCCCTGCCAGCACAGTGGGATCAGAACAAGGCACCTAAGCCAAAGGCATGGGCCAGTCCCTATGGGATTCTAGGGAAGCTGGGGTGGGGATCAGGGGATGCAGAAGGCTGGGATCCCTCTCCCCTTGGCACAGGAGAAGTGCCACGTGCTGGCAGTGCATCCCTGGGGGTTCAGCTGGTTCAGGGACTGCTGAGCAGAGTCTCAGTGCAGCTGTTGGCCCCCAGTGCAGAGCAATAAGGAATAAATCAGTGCATTTCCTGACAGCTTTACTGGGTGTTCACCTGATGGATCCCTAGGTGCACATGTGGCACTATGGCTGGAGGGCTGAGGGTGGCAATGCAGGTATATGACAGCAATTGGAAAATACAATGGAGAATGCAGAAGTCACAGCCTTCAGCAGCTGCCATTTGCCATTCTGCTTCACCAGAGGTTCTGTTCCAAGTCATGGCACTAAAGAACATGTGCAAAAATAACAGCAGCAACCATCTGGGTGCCTTCTTTTCCTGGTGAGTTAGTGCAGGGTCAGGAGGGAGCTGCTGGCATTGGAAGCTCCCAAACTCAAAACTCCAGCAGCAGAGTGGACTGCAAGGAGGTAAGATGGACTATGTGGAAGTAGCCAAAGTTCTCTGTCCTGACATCTCCCAGCTGGAGCACAGGAGGTCATGGAATCAGTGTGCTCTGCAGGAGGAGCAAGAATCACCGTGGGGATGGGGCAAGGGTGCCAGTTACTGCCCTTTCCACACCAGGGTGTCAGATAGTCCAGAGACAACAAGGTAATTAATAGAAATTTAGCACAGGGAATTGGCAGCATAGGGGTCCCTGCGATAGAGCATTGTCAGTCCTCCCTGAGATGAGTTCCACTTGGTCCTGGGTGGGCTGTGAAATTGTAGCCCTGCCCTGGGCAGGAGCGTGCTGGCTGGGCTGGGGTTCTTCCTGGCAGTGCAGAGCTCCTCCTGCTCCTCCTCCAGCCCAGGAGGAGCTGGCATGTGGTAGAGGCACCTCAGGCCTTCTCACCATTCCTCCTTCATTCTCTCTCCTCTTCATCTCCTCCCTTACATACATGACCCTGCTCACTGCCATCTTTATTCCTTTCCCATCTTCCTCTGCCTTCCTGCTTGCCTCATGTTCTGCTGTGGGGCAGGCAGTCTAAGCTGTCCCTTTGCTTTCAGGAGTATGACCCCTGGAAATCCTCAGACAGGATCTGCAGGCAGCTGATTTACCACCTGACCCCGCACTCCAAATGGCACCGGCACGGGATGCCCCGCAGGAAGTCCCAAGTGTGGTAAGGACCTGGAGGGACAGGATGGGCACACAGGGGGATGTGCCTGGGCAAACAGTGCTGCAGCCAAGCACCATCCCAGCCTGCCACTACTGTCCACTCAGAGAGAGGCAGGACTGAGATCAGTGACGGCCCAGGACCCCTCTCTGTGGTCTCTTTTGCCATTTGCTCCTCTCTGAAGTGCACAGCACAGACAGCCCTCCTGCAGGGCTTGCAGGGTGTTTGGCCCCGGGAGCATGGCCAGGGCTACCAGCAAGAACAGCCATGTGCCAAACAGAGCTGTTCCCAGCTCTGCATCACGCCCTGTCCTGTTTACAGCTTCCCTGATGGGAAAAGTGTCCCATTACAAGGCACTGCTACCAGCTGATCAGCCCATTCAGCAGGAGCCACTCTGGGGCTGGCAGAGGTGGCCACCCTGCTCACCTCCCACTTCTCTGCCAGCACTGGCAGAGGGCCCTGGGATGTGCAGGGGCACAGAGAACCCAACTCAGAGCGTGTTGGTCACTGGCAGCTATGGGATGGCAGCTGCTTTTCACTGCTAGGAGTGTACAGACACCCACACTTGTTCCCTCCTTGACACTTGCTGGTTTTTCTGCCCAGATAAAGAGCAATCCCCATGTTTGCTAAATCCACCCCTCCTCTTGTCATTTTCTTGGAGCAAACCCTGTTCCTGTGACACAGATCACCACTGCTGAAGAAAAGACAGAGAAGTGACTAAGAAAAGAGCTCATGTCAGCCCCATTAGCTTCACAGGAATAAATGCAGGATTGGATAAAAAGAAATGCAAAATCAGCAGCACTCTGAGAATGGCCTTGGGCTTTTCTGAGGTTTTTGGTCTTTGATGTGTGTGCCAGCAACTTAAAATCCCCCATGGGAATTGACATTTCCATCATACCTTTCATTCTGGCTCAGAGGCAGGTTCCCAGTGCATCTTAAGGAATAAAATCCCTACTACCATGATTTCCATCTGCCTCTTGCACCTGTAGCCCCATGTGAAGCCCAGCACCCCACAGGGCAGGACTGTTTGTGTTGCTTTGTAGGTAGCAGCCACAGCCCAGAAGAAGACTGAGGTTTCAGAGCTCAGGGAGTCCTTTTCTAGGCCCTCTCAGTGACCTTTTCCCTATAGGATTCTGCAGAATACTGGTGATGCAGGATATAGATGACAGTTCTGACCTCACCCCTGTCCCCTCCCAAGATAAGTTTAAAGATAAGAAGTTCAGGACTCCAAACTCCTGCTGGCAGGCAAACCTCTTCTCCAGTTGGACTTCAGGATGAAGAGTCAAACTGGAAGTGTTCCCTGTGATGGCACAGCCTGGGGACAGCAGAGGACTGCAAACCGCTGCAAACCATCACTTATTAACAGCAGAGAGGAGATTTGTGGCCAGAGAAAGAGCTCTGGGTTCAGTGAGCACCCCACACAGAGAGCTCAGGCCCCAGGTATTGGCCTGGCACAGCACATCTGTGAGCACAAGCAGGGAGAGGACAACAAGGCAACGTGCAATGGAGGGAAATACAGGTCTAAAGTGGGCTGCCCTGCCTGGCTACCACACCCAGTCACAGTGTGTTACATAAGGCACAAATTAATTTTGATTAAATATTTAACAGCAGAGCTTCCTCTTGTAAGTGTGGAGATGAAATGGTTTGCAGTTTGCAGCAAAAGACGCCTACAGAGTTGGCATCTGAGGCCGCTGCAAGAAAATGGGTGTTGCCAGTAGCAGGAAGGCAAGAAATAGCTGCTTCATTTGGAGATACCAAGGCCTAAGTTTGTTTAGGCAGGCTGCTTCTACATGATCCAAATTCTCTCCAAATTCCCTCTGTCTGCTAGTGGGAGTATTTTATTATAGTGTCTGTCTCAAACCCTGTGCCCTTGCCTTGCACCCTTCCTGCTGTTCAGGTCCTGTAAAGAGCATGGGTGCAGCAGCAATACCTTGAAGGAATTTCTAAAATCTAGTGGGGGTTAAGGACAGCAAGGAGGAATCTGTGCATGGAGACCACATTCAGAAACCAAATTCCCCTCCAACTTTTGCAGCCCCCTGGGCTTTGGCATCTGGCTTTCACAGAGCTGATGCTGGACTCACTTGTTCTCTGAAATGCAATTTCTGCTTTCTGGCAGCATGTTAGATGGGTCCAGGAGATAATTAGCAAGCCCAGCCATACAGAGAGCTTGGAGCATCTGCCAGGTTTTAATTACATTTGGGCTGTTATGGAGATGTGGTACAGAGATGGAGAGGACCTGCAATACTGGAGTCAGATCACGTACCAGCTGTTTGTCCCCTGCCAAACCCGTGGGTCACAAACCAACTAAACAAACAAAGTTACATCCCCAGCTGCTCTCAGTGAGACCCACATCCAGCAGGTACAAACCTGTGAGCTGGTAAAGCAAAAAGGGTAAGATACACCTCTTCAAGCACGGCTGTTTCAGTGCTCGGGCAGAGCCCACACAGAAATGTGGCAGGAGAAAGCTCACTGTGGCTCCATGGACTCAATGCAAGCAGCTGGAGGGAGCAGCAGACATCCAGCCCAAGCTCTGGCTGGTGTTTGTGCTTAACTAAGCTGCTGAAGGTGAAGCTGGGAGGCAGCTTGCCCTCTGCATCCATGCCTGTGGGCTCCATGGGGTGGCTGGATGCCTTGTACCAGGCTGTGCAGTCACCCAAAGAGACTTTTTCAGCTGCTCAGTGCCACATTGAAAGGAAGGGGCTCCTTTCCTGCGAAATCCTGTCTCAGGTTTGCAGCCAACAGCCTGCACCCCACGGGCTCTGCCCTGCTTGGGTTGGCTGCCCAACCAAACTGGGAAGATAAGCTCCTGCAGATTCACCCTGGGGCTTTTAAAATTTAAAGCCCAAAAGCTGGAGGATAAGATTTCTGCAGCAGGGACTAGCACAACTACTGCACAATTTTCAGTCCTTTATATCCTAGAGGGAATTTAGTTTTAGCACCATTTTACAGTTGTATAGATCACTCCCACTTAACGAGTGGAATACATTCTAGAGTGTTGTATAACTCCAGCTTCACTTTCTCATTAAATTGATGCTTAGTGTGTAAAGAGTAATGGATTAAGAAGTGCTCCTTTATACAAACTCGGACCTTTTAGGCTATCAGTGCCACTTCTGTGGCATTTTGACAGATGCAGAACTTTTAGATGTTATTAATTCTTGTTTTCAGAATTCCTGGGGCCTCCTGCCATGCTGAATTCAAGAAAACTGTCACCATCTGCTGCCAGAACAGGGCAGGACCCGGAGGGTGTGTTATTTTTGAGGGCCAGACACACTGGGCTGCAGTTCAGAGCAAGGGAGGGAGAAGGGTATCAGGTGAAGAGAGCCTTTGTCTGGAGTGCTGGATCACAGTCTGCTACTGTGATCAGGAAACTCTGGATTACATCTGAACTGTCTTGGCAAGGCTGTGTCAGGGAACCTTAATGTATCTTCCACTTGCATCATTCCCAGAGCTGGCCACTTCAGTGTAACTGCTTCCTTTCCTAAATGCAAAGGATCAAATGCACAAAGCAGGCAGGCAGTAAACACAGCTTTGTAATTGTGACAAAAAAACCCCAGATTTTTCACACAGTGGCTGATTCTGGAGGAGCAAAGGCAGTTGTGTGTATGGAGTTAATTCCCAAAGCACATGCATATGGCCTTTCCTTTTCACAAATCTCACCACAGCTTTACTTTGCTCATCTGAGTGAATTTCATCACGCTAATCCAGAGTGGGTGGAGAGCAGAGTATCCCTTCTGGGCTTACTGCTCCCTTTTTATTGATGTGCATTGGCCAGACATTGCGGCATTGGATGCACTTTTAAAATGCAGTGAAAGCACTCATGTCTGGAGGACTTCAAGGAAACAGCTCTAAAGGGCTTCAGATGTTTTGGTTTTTTTTGCCTGAAAACATCGCTCTGAGCACTGAGGCTGACAGTTCTGGCAGATGAGATCCCAGCCTTCACATGGCATGAGGGGAATATTAACTACAGCTTCATGTCACCCTTATGCAACAGGGTGAACAGGCAGCATCATTCCTGCCTCAGTGAGAGACAGCCAAGTCACTTAACTAAAGCCACATGGTGAACATCATATGGCAGGACAGGAGCTGCCCCACACACTGTTTCCAAGAAGCTGCTGCTGACAGAGATGCCAGATAGACACACACGAGCTGGTGGATGAGTTATGGACGGGGACAGGAATTGTGCCCTCATCTTACAGTGCAGAGCATCCCAAACACTCCCCCTGAGGAGGGCTCCCAGCAGCAGCAAGAGGCCCATGCGTTTGGAAAGGCTGTCAGAGGTGGCAGAAAGGGTCACCCAGCAGCTTGAGGCTGCCCTGCCTGAGTCAGGAGTAAAAAGGCCAAGACTGGCAGGCAAGAGAAGCAGGACACTTTGATGGAGAGACAGGGAGCAGACAGAGGCTGGGTGGCAGGTGGTAGCTAAAAGCAATCAGCCCAGACCTGGTGCCTTTGTGACTCTTCCCCAGCTGAAGGTCTGGAAGCACATGGATCATTTTGTGGTAGCATCATTCCCTGCTTTGCTAGGATAGACCTAAATCCCTAAAAGGGAGACAATCTGAGGTCCTGGACAGGTTAAGCAGGAGGAAAGCCAAGGGTTCACAGCTCTCTTGAACACACCTTCAAGGACAAAGTGACAGCAGAGGCAGAAGAGAGAGGCACTCAGCTGCATCAGCAACTCCAGATTTCCATGTCCCACCCCAGCTGCAGAGGGAGTGAGATTGGGGAGAGGCTTCCTTTGCCTCCTCCCCACAGCTGGTCAAAAGAGCTTGGGCACAAGGATGGAGATGTGACTGAGGGACTCCCCGTGGCTCTGACCTGTTTGTGCACTGCCCCCTGTTCACTCAGGGCCAGGCCCAGATCAGCTGGGGCTGGGTTAGTCTAGATCAGTACTTTTGAGGCTTCTCTCCCTTTTAATGTTGCATTAGAGGCAGCTAAAGCCAGCCCTGCACAGCAGCACTGTGGGAAGCAAAGCAAGCAGATTATGCTAAGCAGGCAATTAAAAAGCTCAGAATCCATCCCCTAAATCACTGCTCAAAGCAGGGAAGCCATCCAGACATGCCTGAGGTTCTGTGCAAGAAAGAGCAGCTGAGATACCTGACTCGTGGCTAATTAGCCACTGCTGGCAGTGCCTGTTAACGACAGAGGGGATACACAGTGATGGGAATTTCTGGCATCAGCAAAGTTTTATATTTGGAGACAAATTTAATGTAAAAATAAATGACAGAGGTGTAGAAAGCTGGTAATTCTCCAGAGAAATAGGCATTAAGTAGTGAATACCCCTCATTAGCAAAATTCTGACCCTTACTATTTCCTCCCAGCCTTTCTCCATAGCATGGAGACAAGGAAATGAGTTGAGACTCCAGGAACTTCTACATTCTTGGGCTGAACGAGCTCCCCCAAACCCCAAGAAGCTAACAAGGGGCCAGACACCACTGTGACTGCCACAGGTCCCACCAGGGCAACACTCAGGAGCCATTACACCCCTTCCCTGAAGCCACAAAAGAGTTTAGCTGATGAGCAAGAAATTGATGGCATTCAGTGCTAATAAAAAAACCAAAATGTGCTGAGCCTGCAGCTTCATGGACTCGAAGAAGGACCTGGAAGATGGCCTAAGGGTTAGTTCTCTTGGGACAGGTCCTAGAGACAGACAACTAGCAATTAATTTCAGGCCTCTAATTGTCCCATTTCAAGACAGTTCTGTATTTGCTTATGCTAGCTGAGTTCCCAGGAATCTGGAACAGTGGCTGAGTGTTAGTGGAAAGAGGAAGATTTGTATCCCAAAATAAAGCCTAGGGAGGCACAACATGGTTTCACCTCCTTCCCATCCCACATTTCTCACTGAGAGGATTTTTTTCTCCAGACACCCACAGGTTCCTCAGGCCCCTGCTCTGGGTCTGGACTGACCCAGGGTGGATCTCCCATAGCCAGGCTCAAAGTGGAGCCTAGGGACAGCTAGGCAAGGGATAAGTGGCGGTGAGGGTGGAAGGAAGACTGCCTCCTTGTCCATGGGAGAAAAGCCAGAAAAGAAGGGAGTTGGGAACAATGCAAAGTAAAACACTTCACATGAGAAATAGGGAGATGCACCTCAAAGAGCTCCCATCCCTGATTGTCCTTGTTTCCTGCTCAAAATTTCCAAGAATTTCTCACTTGCAGCCATTTCTCCAGCACCTGAGGGAGTGGAGGGTTGTTTCCTCCCCAAGCTTGCTGCAGATAATACACACACAGTCTGCTGCTCTGCCTCCAGGGTCCAGATCCTGGTTAGATGCAAATCCTCACAATTACAAAAGTGCCCTGAGCACCAGCTCCAGAAGCAGCAGGTTCATCCAGCCCCCAGTGCTCTGCAGCCTCTGTCCACAAGTCCCAGGGACAAAAAGAGCCACACTGCTAAGTAGCTGTTGTATCTCACACAAAGGAAAAAAGCCTTCTGCAGCTGAAGCAATCTTAAAGCCTGTTCCAAGTGTAGAAATTAGGGGATAATAGATGACCTATTTACTTGGAAATAAACCCAGTATTTTCTCAGCTGCTGCACAAGTGGCTGAGAGCTTGGTGCCCTGTGTATGATGCCCGTCTCAGAGCTCAAAAAAATATACCAAGTGTCAGATAATTCAGAGTAAAGCATCTACCCACATCTGCTTGACCCATTTCTGACTGCAGACACATTTACCTCTAAAGCAACAGAGAGAGTGGGCAGCTATTCTGTGCCTTGCCCTAGAGATGGGATTTAGCTGTGCCTCTTGGAGCTGCACAGAAACGCCAGGGAGGTGAGGAGGAGGCTGCCAGGGCTCACAGCATGCGTGGGGTGTTGTATCTCATGCTTCAGCACTTACCAGAGACTGAGGGCCTGGCTGCAGCATAGGGCTGTGTCCACCAGCATGAGGCTCCTACAGACACAGCCCTACAAGAGGCATTTTTATAGGCAAGAGAGCAGCTTCAAGGAGGGAGCCCCCGGTCCTGAGACAGGAGGCCCAGTCACCCTGGCAGGTACAGCAATGAGGGCAAAAGGAAGCAGCAAAAAACACAGGAAAGGAAAGAAAAACAAGCCAGCAAAGAAGGGAGGGCAGGCTCTGGCACAGGACAGGAGGGTTTAAGCACACTCAGCCAGGAGCAGTCCAGTCTGGAGAATCAATTATGGGAAGATAATTTGTCTGCTTGATTAAAGCCTCCTTGGGGCATTGGCTTGTTGCTGGGAAGAGCAGCAGAAGGTGTCTGCTCTGGTGAGAGCACGATCTGTGACTTATTACTGCAGCCTGCACGCAGCAGCCACAGGAGGGGAGGCTCAGCGGGCAGAGACAGACGAGCACGCTGCTTTTGTCTCTCAGACATTTCCCTTCAGTCATCACTGTCTGCACTCAGAGCCAAGTGGCTCCAGAGGGGACCCCCAGAGCCTTTGAGAGCTGCCCCCTGTTAAGAAGGCTGCTGCTGCAGACAGGACAGGAGAAGCAGCACCTGAATGCTGCGGGCTGGACACGGCTCAGACGTGCCCTCCAGTGGTCCCCACTCCAGCCTGGCTCCCAGCCCCACTCCAAAGCACGCTCCTGCCCTGCAGCTTTATCAAAAGGAAGGTCTTTGCACAGATGGAGACAGGGCTTAGGGCTGGGGAAGGTGCTTCTGTGCTCGTGTCTCCTTTCTTGTCTCCCACCCACCCAGGATCTGCCATGGCTTGACAGCCCGGGTGAGAGAATTTCCAGGAGCCACAGGCTGTGCTCATACAAAACAGGCACTGAAGCAGTTACAGGCTTGTTTCTGTGCTTGTTTATCCTGTAATCCCCACACTCCCAAGAAAGGCTGATTCTAAACCTCCAGAGGCCGGAGAAGGCTGCTGTATCTCTTGCAGCAGCCCCTTGTGGATTCAGAGGACAGTCACCCTGTGCACTCGGGCTCACACTCCATTTCATCTCTCCCTGCTCCACCTGGCCCGTATGAATGCACACCTGCACTGGGCATTGGATGCTCTGTTCTGCTAGAGCAAGTACTCCTGACCAAACACCCAGATAAAATACCTAGCGTGGCTAGAGGGATGACTATTGTTGTGCTAGGGGGAACCTGAGACATTCCCAGCTTCAAGGCTGGTCCTGATAAATTCCATA
Organism: Sialia sialis; assembly: GCA_009812075.1. NCBI lineage: Eukaryota > Metazoa > Chordata > Aves > Passeriformes > Turdidae > Sialia > Sialia sialis. The sequence continues at coordinate 4,408,623 of VRYO01002581.1, read as the reverse complement.
CAAGATGAACCCTCTTTTGTGGTGGACTGTGCTACACCACTGCCAGTGATTGGTGACAAACTATCCCAAAACACACACATAGTTTTTCCAGAGAGTTGAAGAAATGGAGCTCCCGGAGAGCCTGGGCTGATCTGAAGCATCCCTTCGATTAGCAGGAGAGGGGAAACTTGCTCAGTGCCACCCAGACCACAGCACGCACCGTTCACAGCTGCTTCTGTGAAAAGAACTGTGCTGCTGCTACAAGCAGTGTGGTGGATTAATTCTTCACACTCCCATCTCTGGGGCCCAGATAGTGGAGGGATATCAAGTGCCATCTTCAAGTCCCTTTGGTGACCTCCTTTGTGTGCTCAGACCAATTATAATTCCCAGCACATCAGTTCCTGCTGTTTGACAGTACAGACAAGCACTGCTCCCCTTGCCCCTCCTGTGATCCACTGAGGTGTAGTGTGGGTCATTTGACGTGTAAATATTTAGTAAGTAATACATTTTACTTACAATACTTCAGGTCTGAATAGAAGTTGATTCATGCTGTTATTAGCTCTCTGCCATGATTGCTCATTAGTCCAAATGCATGCTTGCAGATGCAGTTTCAGCCTTGCACAATGGATTCCCATGGGAAATACAAGGACACACAGCAGTAGCCCGAGCAAAGTACTGCTAAACCCAGAGCAGGAATTTGTGGGCTTAAGAATGGACAGGGCAGGCTGTGAGGTCTTACTGCCTCCTGCTCCTACAAGGAAATGCAGCACAGGTTTGTGCCAGTGTTCAATGTGTCCACAAAGGGCTGTTGCCTGCACCAGTGCACAGTCACTCCCTGGAGTCAACACATGCTTATAGGGGATTATTAAGGGCTGAAATTTCTAGGATGCCATGAACTGCATATGTAAAGCAAAGCTACAGAGGGAGTGCCACATCCTCTGCACAGCTCCAGCAGAGCCTTGCAGTACTGAGGCTTGTAGGGACGTTCTCACCTGCCACGGGAGCTCCTGCGCTGCTGAAGCCTCCTCCGAGGAGATTGCATGTCCCCATGTACCCATTGCTTTCAGGGACTGGCTGTGCCACAGGTGTGCAGGACACTACAGAGAGCCAGATAGGAAGAGTGGGGACCTTCGAAGTGGTGGTTAATGCTTACCCCACCCTGATCCTCCCAAACTCAGTAAGGCCCTTACAAGACCCCCTGAGCACATGGCTGGGGGATCCTACTGCGGCTCCCATGTCCTTAAGGCAAGATGTGTCTGAAAGAGCAGCAAGATTAACACAGTTTACTCTAAGGGATTGGGTTCTCCTATGTTACACCAACACACATTTCTGCTCAATTTTGCATCGTATCCCCACCCCACAGTCCCCACTTCTCACAGCACTCTTCCAAACCCACAGTCCATCACTGAGCTCCACAGCCCACTCCCTCTGCATACCCAGCACCCTCACAACACAGCTTTCCTGCCTCCTCCTCACTCCTTGGCCAGGCAGACAAAAGAAATGGCTGAAGCCATCTCTCAGCACCCTTATGCCCTCCCCGCCTCCTCATAGCTGCAGCAGATCCAGATGATCTGCTGACCACAGAGACCCAAACAGGCAGCCACTGGTGCTGCTTACTGACTAAGTGCTGCTCGTGAAGGCTTTTAAAGGTACACGCAGTAATTCCATTCCTGGAGTGCAGTTTGCCTATCTATTGCTTTTCTGAAACATCCATTTTTCAGGTGTTTAACTCTGCTCTGCTCTGTAGCACAGACCTTGGCATTCACCTGGAGAGGCAGCTCACAAACAGCCCCACACAGTGTAAACCAGTGCTCTTGGAAAGTTTGCTTGCCTTGGTTATTTTTGCTTTCTATGCATGAGCGCCTGTATGGGCACACACAGACAAACCCTTTGACATCTGCTAGTGGGAGACACTTTAGCAACCTGTGTGGAGCCAGTTCTGGCAAAGTTTATGTGCAAGTCCTGAGAACAGACAGCAAAGGCCCAGGACGGTCTGCCCTGAGGTACGGTGCAAATGCCGTTTCCCCAGAGAGCTCTGTTAACCCTTTCCTTAACATTCTAGCCCATGTTGTTCATGAGTTCTCCCTGCCCCAAGGGCTCTCTCACTCGGGTGAGGTGGATGGGAGCGCTCCCCTTAACGATCTCTCTGTCTGCCCTTCCCCACCACCAGCCTGAAGACCAGCCTGCAGAAGAAGGTGAGCCAGGACTCCATGGATTTGTCGGGGATCCCCCTGACCATGCGGGATGTCCACCGCATGGCCTACTACCTGCAGAGCAACGGGGAGCGCCTGACCTCGGTGGACCTGAGCTTCACGGAGCTGAACGATGACATGATGCGCCTGCTGCTGCCCTTCCTCGGGGCGCTGCCCAAGCTCACCCACCTGTCCCTCAACGGCAACCGCCTGACGCGGGCCACCATGAAGGAGCTCACTGACACCATGAAGGACATGAACAAGTTCCCTTGCCTGGCCTGGGTCGACCTCGGCAACAACGTGGACGTCTCCTCCATGCCGCAGCCGCTGCTGGTGGGGCTGCGCAAGCGCCTCAGCCAGCAGACCACGCTGCCGACCATCTATGAGGCGCTTGACTGCGACTCTGAGATCGCCGGCGGGCACGAGGGCAGCCAGCCAGAGGATGAAGCAGCCGGAAGCGCCCCGCCACGTGCTTTTTCTCAGCAGGGCTGCGAGAGGTGACTGAGCGGCGGGCCGGCGCTGGCACGCTGAAGCAACCCCAAGGAGAAGTTTTGAGTACAAACATCAAGCAGGGGGGCCAGCTTGACCGGCTTCCCTTGGATCTGTTCTCTCGCCTTCCCTGACATCTTCCCCCCCACCTGCTGTGAGACAAAAGCCTGTCGTCCCCCCACAACGTGCTCCGTTCCCTCCCCTCGCTGCCAAACCCATTGCCCACGTTCCAGAGAGGAACCAGTGACTTACAGTGAACCTGGTCCCCAGGCAGGGTCTCACTGGAAGACTGGAAAAGACCTGTCGGAGTCAAGAATATCCTCCAGCAGCCATTTGGTTGAGGGAAAGGGACTGGGGGGAACCTAAAACAGAAACAGGCTTGTAGTTTACTTCCTTTCTTCCTTTTCCTATGCACTTTGGAAACCTTGGGACCTGCAGTCTTGAGTGTGAAAGGAGGTACCCCAAGAGCCTAGTGCTGTGGAGCTTAGTGGAAGGGCTCAGAGGCCAGAGCTGGAGCCCGGCAGTGTGTCTCCCTCTTGTGTCTGGCTCCTTTTGTTTTGTTTTTTTCCTATTGTGTGTTTTGTATGAACGTCTGAACAAAGGGACCTGGTCAGAGACCATTGGATCACATAGGCTGGGGCGGACACATGGCTTGGAACTGCAGCATCAGGATATTTGCTGTGTGACCGGGGTGAGAGGGAGGGGAAGGAGGTATGTGTTGGTGGGAGCATGGGGGATGGGATGAGTTGGGATGGGATTGGGAGGAGGGGGGAAGAGAGGGAAGGGGAACGGTCTTGTGGATTAGTAGGATTGGTTTCAAAAACTCCGCTTTTGTACTAAAATTACAAGTTCCAAGGTACTACAATTGCAAGTTCCAAGTGAAACTGAGGAAAAGCTGACAGCTCAGCACCTAACTGTGGCACTAGAGGAGCAAGCAGTGACTGTGCCAGAGGTGGGAGTTTCCCCATGAGAAGTGCAAAGCTTTGGCTCCTCGTGGCGCATTGCACACCTCGCAGTGCAGACACGACGTGAGCATCTGCATCACCATTCCCAGTGCTGTCCAGAAACCAAGCCACGGATGCAGAATTTCCAGTGTTTTCCACATTGCTCATGCTCTATGTAAACATAATAAAGAGTTCTCTTGGACATGAGCGTGAAGCACTTTGGAGTCTGAGTATCTGGGTAGTTCACAGATCTTGGAATATGGAGCAGAGTCCTCCTGCAGTGCCTGGGGGACAGGATCAGGTACCATTCACACTGGGCAGTGGGGTTCATTCCTTTCAGGAAAGACAAACAGGGGTGTTCATTTGTGGGAGGCTGCCATCCTTCATATTGCCAGGGGATGCTAGAAATAAACTGATGAGATTTAGCTGATAAGTCAAGTCCTCTCAATTATCTGTCCCCTCAGGAATTCAGAGTGGATGAGTTTGAAAGAGTTACAAGTTAAAGAAATGAGACATATTAAAAAACCCATAAAAATCCTCACCCTTCTCAATTAACAATGGCAACTTTGCCTTCCTCTGCTGATTGTCTCAGAGCAACACATACAAGCAACACTCATGTATGAAAACAACCCAAATTCACATGGAATAGATACACCTTTCATGCTCTTTACTAATTTTACAAGACATTGCAAGAAGTAAATTGGTGATATTTTTCCAGTGATCTATTCCCTTTACACCATGAGTGTGAGGACACGCTGGAAGGTGTTGGTATCTGATCAACCATTGAAAACCCCAGACAAAATCAGTTCCCTGAGGAAGAAATGTGGGGTTAGACACTGTGCTGAGCATCACAATCTGACTGCAAATGCTGGACCAAATCCAGTCACAGGTGCAGGGTCTCATAACCTTCATGTTAAAGTGCACAAGGGTCACCACCTGCTCTCTTCTCACAACTCATTTTTGCCTTCTCAGTGTAGTATCTTAAAGAACCATAAAATTGTTTCAGTTGGAAGAGACCTTCGAGGTCACTGAGTCCAAACATTAACCCAGCACTGCCAAACCCACCACTAAACCATGTCCCTGAGTGCCACAGCTGCTCCTCTTTTACATAATTCCAGAGCTGGTGACACAACCACTGCCCTGGGCATGCTGCTCAATGCTTGACAGCCAGTCCTGCTGGCCACACTGTGGCATTTACAAGCCAGGATGCCACTGGCCTTTTCCACTCAGCAGCTTTCCAGCTGCTCTTCCCCAAGCCTGGAGTCCTGTTTGGGGCCCAGGTGCAGAACCTGGCACGTGGCCTTGTTGGACCTCACACAATTGTCCTTGGACCATCAAATCCAGCCTGTCCAAACCCTTCTGCAGGGTCTTCCTACCCTCCAGCAGATCAACAATCCCACCCAACCAGGTGTCATCTGTGAATTCAACTGAGGATGCCCTTGATTGCCTCATCACACCCAGTAAAGACATTTGAACAGAATTAACCCCATCCTGAGCCCTGGGGAACCCCACTAGTGACCAGCCCCAGGTGGCTGCAACTCCATTTACCACCCTCTCCAGGCTCAGCCCTTCCCTGCTATGGAAGAGATGGTATTCATTTTTTCTTTTCTTTCCAAAATACTTTTCAGCAAAAATGAAAAGTATTTCAAATGTCAGCAAGATCTGCTTAAACTCTTACAGTCTAAGCAGAGCAGCACTCTGCTCTGTGCCAAGAAGAAAACTCGGGCACAAAGCATTTAAATGAAGGCTTGGAGCTGCCTGGGGAGCCAGTGCACATCTACAAAGAGGGAGCAGTGCTGCTGAACATTTGGTGTTTGGCTCTGAGCACTGTCCCCTCAGGGCTCTGCATTGAGGCATCTTCACAGCTTTTCCATAACAGCAGCAACCCCCTGAAATGAGGTGAGACCCTCAGTGTGTGGTGCACCCCTGACACAGCTCTTCCCCGCAGAGCCCCTGGCGCAGCCCCAGCCTGTTTCCAGCCCTGCTCAAAGCTCTGCTGTCAGGCTGAGCTCTGCTACCCAGCAGGACAGGGATGAGACATTCAGCCCCTTGCAGAGCAATTCTGTGCCAATCGCTGGCCATGCCACCTGCCAGTTGGCAGCTCCAGGATCTGGAGATAAAGCAGGAAACACACTGCTTCAGCTGAGCAGCTGTGGCACACACGTTTATTCCTCTACATGCACTTGGTTGCTTTGCCGCACACAGAAAGCTCCCCATGGAGAACTGGCTGTGAATAAATATGTGAAAATGCAAATTGCTGAGTCCTGCCACTGCTTCTTGGATGAACTTTGATGGGCTGTAACTCAGCAGGAACAATCCCAGCACACCCAGCCACTCCCTGCCAGCTCCTGGTCACACAGATTGCTGGGGGGCTCTGGGCCCAAAGCTGGGAAGTGCTCCTGGGCTCCCTACAGATGAGGTGGAGGCTCCAAATCTGCAATTGTCATAAAAGCTGAGCTCACCAACCAGAGAGGATGACACAACCAAGACGAGCCTTTCCTTGCACTGAATGAGAACGCTCAGGGCTCTTGAAGGGTATTGAAGGGATGAGCTGCTAATTCAGGTCTCCTCACAGCCAGAGGGAGCAGCTTGGTTGTGATGCCACATCAGGGACACCTGCCCTGCAGTGAGTCTGTGTCCTGCCAGGTAACACAGCAGGACTGAGCACTCTCCTCAGGAGCACTTGCTGGTGCAGGGCTGCAATCTCAGGTGCAGCCTCCCTCCCTGCAGGCTGCAGATGGCCAGCCTGGGGTGGCACCTGTGCCATGGAGCAGGAGGGAAGCTGAAGCTGCAGCTGCACAGATGGTGCCACAGCCCCATCCCCACCCCGACCTGCCTCCAGGTGATCAGTGTCACCACAGCTCTCTGGGAGACATTCAAGCACACCTTTCAGTGGAAAGAAGGCACCAGTGTGAAGCACCTCCCCTGCAGATGCTGGTGAGCATCAGCTGGGGCTCCATGGAGCTCAGGCAGCAGCAGAGCTCCAGCAGCACCAGCCTCATGTGCAGATAACAACACCACAGCTAATGAGGCCACTGGTGCCTGGGAGGGAAGAAGGAACAGTTACTCCAACAGAAAAGCACTTGTTCTCTCCCTGCCTAAGAGGACAACACCCTCCTTGCACCTCCATCCTGTACTCACCTCCACTTCTGACCACAAAACCCAGGTAAGCACCTTGGCATGCTCCAGGCAGCAATATGCTGAGCACTGAGCTCGGCAAAAGCCTCCCTCACTTCAGTGACTCTGTCTAAATAAGTGGTAATTATTTTGTTGAGGTAAGGATGCAAAAAGCAGCTGGAAGCACAGGCTTGTCTGATCTATTTTTTATTTCACACACTTCAAAACCTGTCAAGGCCCTTTACTTTTGCACTGCCAAGGCTCTTTTTTCAACTTATAATTCATTTCTCATCACAAGCACTAGGAAGATAAAGGAGTTTGCACTGTTTGGGGCAGGCTGACAAGCTCCTCAGTGGACAGATGCTGACAAAGATGTCAAAAATATAAATTGTTTCATCTTAAGAAAACAAACAAGAGAAGATTAAACATTGCCTTTGGAGCTTGCTCTGCTCCCTACCAGAGGACGTGATTCAGAGCTTGGAAGAGGCAAAGTGCCTCAATACAACCTCTTATCATGCAGTCCCTGGCAGTGCAGGTGAGAAGCCTCCAAGGGCAGCTGGCAGGAAGCCCAGCCACCCCAGCTGGGGACATTATCCATAGATAAGAGAACCTGTTTTGCAGTTTACTGGCCTTAAACAGGCTCTCAAAATAGATGCAGTAGCTGGTTTGAGGCTGCCAAGAGGTTGTTCATAAAACAGAACAGGCTGGAGCACTGCTAGCTGAGGCCAGTGCTCCAGAAAGCCATGACAGCATCTTGATCCACTTTGAGACACCAAGTGCTTGACTGTGCAGTTCCTCTCAGATCTGGCAGTATCCCAGTTCAGTGATGCTGATTCAAAACCAGAACAGCCACAGAACACAATAAGCACACAGGAACTCTTCTTCAGCAGAAGACATCAGAGGAAAGTCAGCTTTTCTTCCACTAACTCCTTTTCCCAAAGCCCAGCACTCCCCCTGCTGCATCCAAACCGGCCTCAAAAGCAAGTGAACCCAAGTGCACTGACATTTCCTTGCACAGCAGCACTGGGTTCATTCTGCCTGCATGCAGATTGGGTCACAAAGGTGGAAAAGAGACACTTTCCTGCTTTCTGATCAGCCAGTTCCTCAGCTTCTGGGAGGGTTATTCCTCCCAGCCCATTTTTGTGTCAGTCTGCCCCACACTGGACACAATGATGGGAAGCATTTGAAAGGTATCAAAAACTACATGGGCCTTATTCAACCTGTGTAATTGCCCTGAAACACGTGGTGTCTCAACAACAAAAACATGGCACAAAAACGGGAAAAAGGCCCCTTCCCAGACTAGCAGAGGCAGCTGCCTTTGGGTCTCCACGTCAGACTCCTGAGCAGAGCTTTGTTCTTGATCCCCTGAAATCTTTTGGTTTGCAGAGCCAACAGTTTGATGTGTGCACCTTTGTCTGAACTCTGCTGCAGCTGAAAAACTGAGCAAGTGACAAGCCATCCACTCATTTTACCAACACTTCTTTGGGGTTTCAGTTTTTCAGGAACTGCAAGGGAAAGAGAGCCGAGTGGAGGCCAAAGGAACAGGTTTGATGTGTAACCAGAGACAACAGCCCAGAGGGTCTCCATCTCCCCTTGCCTGGGTCTCAGCCCTGGACTGGCCCATCCCTCAGCTGCAGTATGAATCCCAGTGTTTTACAGTGCCACTGGCAGCACCCAGAGCTCCTGCCAGCACAGGGCAGGTGCTCTGAGCTGGATGAACACTTGGCTGTCCCAGGCAGGACAGCAGGAGGCACCCCCAGAGCTCCTTTCCAAGGGACCCAGCTCAGCCAGGGGCTGCAGGGCCAGTAAAAGCCAGGCTCAAATGAGGCCATGGAGATAAAGTGAGATCTCCTATACAGACCTTCTCAACACCCTCCAGCCAGGAGCTTCAGCACAGCATACATCTCTGCATTCAGCATGGTATAAATCTCTGCCTAGGTTAGGATGAGATTTCATGTATTTGGAGTCAAATTCTGACATGAAAATACTCTAATGAGTTCCCAAGAGCTTCTTCCACTTTCTCCATGTCAAATTTGGATCATTAATTGGGGAAAAAAAAAATCAATATTGCAGTGAAAAGACAGAACAAAGACAGCCACTGCTAACAAGGGAAAAGGAAGAAGCAACATTTCCTTTAAGGGCAGCCACTCCTTTCCCCAAACCACAGCACTTCTGCTGCTGCATCCAAACTGCCCTCAAAAGCAAGAGGTGAACAAGGCTGCAGACAAATGACACACTCCTGTCTGGTTCTGAGGATGCATTTGATGTGTCCTTTGATATTGTGTTCTTCAAGAGGAACAACATTGACTTTTGGCTGAGCTTTGCAAAAAAGGCTTGTTGAGGAGCTGTTTCAGAGACAGGAGACAGAAGAGAGCTCATTTGATCATGAAGCAACAAACAGCAACTCCTCTTTGTCAGAGAAAAGTAAAAATCTCTGCATGCCACTTCTGTGTCTCAGCTGGGAATGGTGTCAGGAGAAAAACCCCTATTCTGCCTACAGTTTACTTGAGATTCTAGGGGAGTGTGAAGACGTCAATAAGTATTCTAAAATGCCACCACACAGGTCTATGCATTGTCACAATGCTGACTGCTTCACTGCAGTCTGCTGAGGGCCATCAGCTGCAGTGCTCAAACCCTCTCTGAGGCTCTGGGCTCCACTCACTGCCTATGGACATTTTAGACACCAAGGGACAAAATGTAAGAAGTTTTGCCTCACAAGCAGTGGTTTGCTCTGGACCAGATGTACCAGCATCTCTCCAGTGAGCTGGAATTAGGGCAAAGCCCCAGCCACACAACAGATTTTAAGTCTCCAGGCAAGGGAAAATGTAGAACAAATTAAATGCTCACTGCAAGCACTTCACCACACAAAAGAGCAATAATAGTGTTTTTCTGCAATTCTTTTCATTTCTCCCAGCATAACTACACATCTTCTGGATACAATCTGTTTCTTTGCCAAGGCTTCAGCATTCTCCCCTGAATTAACGATGCTGGAAAATCTCCACTTTTCATAGACTCTGATGGTCTCTGCTGAGCAGCAGAAGGCTGCACAATACTTGCTTATGCAATGGCTGGTCCTGTGCCAGGAATAATAGCTTGTCTACTAGGAGCAAGCAACTCACACACAAATCCCAAATACTTCTCTCATTAAACATGTGAATTAAGTGGCACAAACCCACCCCAAACCGACTACTCATAGTGCACACTAATGTCAGCCTCCACAAGGAGTTAAATAATCCCACACCCTGGTCTGTGAGCAACAGTTACCACGAGCAGGCAAGGGTGGCACCTACTTTTTCATCACCTCCAAAATACTCTTGACTCTATCAAGAGCTCTTATTACAGGTCTAGGCAACAACAGGACACCTGGAGCAGTCAAAACACAGCTTGACCTGGAAAATGCTGGAAGGCAGGCAGTGCTTTGGCTGCTCCAGGCACCAGCACACTGCAGTCATCTGGTAGCTCTTCTGTCAGCAGTGTGAGCAGGTGGAGAAGTCTCCTCTCACTTGCAAAGTGATCTGCACACACTGACCCAGCAGCATTTCTTCAAGGCTGTTCCATGATCATGCTTTTAAAGTGGTATATCTGTATTTCCTTCCAAAGAATCACTGAAGGCAGGAGGGTCCCATGAAGTTTTATCTAATGCTAGAGGAGGAAGACCAGGTCTGTCTGAAACCAGTTTGGCTGCAATAAGGTGCAAGTCCAGATATAACATTTTGCTTTTATCAGGATGGAAATACCAAGGACCCCTGGGAGAACTCTTTCCCTGCTTTTTACTCTTGCCTGAGAAATAAACAGCTGGCACTTTCTTGTAGACCTCAGAATCCCACCCACTTTACCAAAGCATTACTCCACTGGGACATCAGTCTTCCAACCTTGCTCACATTTTAATGGTAAAAGAAATAGGACACTTCTATTTTACAGGAAAGCTCACTGTAAAGCAATGAGACACAGACTGGACAATTATCCTGACTATCAGCACCAGAAATTCACATTTCCCACTCCATTCTGCCCTTCTAGAAGAGGTTTTCTGAAGAGCATTGAAAAATGAACTGAAGCAAAGTACAACTTTAGGATCAAATGAAAGTTAGACTCACCTGGAAAGAGCTGTGTATGTATGGCATGAAAGCACCTGGTGAGTGAGGAACGATGATACAGCTCTGTGCAAAGCAATTTTTTTCAAGTGATACTTTCTCTAACTCTTCTCTGATGTCATGCCCTGTTTTCATACTGGAGCACAAGTGTGGTTTTGACCTGCAAGACTGGGTGAACTGCCACCTGCACCTCTCCACACACCATTTCGTACAGATGCAGTACAGATTCTCTGTCTCTTGAGTACTTCCAAGCACCTACACCAGTGTTATCACAGGGGCAAGTTTAGAACAAGGCTTTAAGCCAGTGCTTGTCTCTGTCAAAAGCAGGAAACTATGGAGAGCCCTGAACCCACTGAAGAGCACGAGATTTACAAGCCCACACAGCGTGATGGCAAAGAATGAAAAGAAATGCTGCAATCTGTGATTAAAAAAAAAGTGAGAAATAAGTGCAGATGTTAAAAACAGCTGCATATCTCCTTCCATCCCAGGGAAATGGATTGCTTAAGTTACTGAACTGAGGAATCTGCATGATGTAAATGCATTTGCCCAATTAGCCAAGTACCAGGGAAACACAGCATCAATCAGCAGCTGCACTAAGCCAGCACTCTGGGAGCACTGAAGAAGAAAATAAGGTGAGTATTTTCATGCTAGTTTATAATAGCCCTTGAGTTTATGGACTTTATAGCAGAAGTCACATTTCTTGCATTTTTCTTTTCCAGAGGGTTCTGGGCTCTTGAGCTTCATTCGCTACCCATCAGAGCCATCTAGTGGGTGAGAGCTCGCCTATGAGAAGGAAACTTTGGTTTACCACACTGGAAATATACACACATCACAGCAAGGCTCCGGAAAGCAGCCTGTAACAAACTAGCATTCCAGTTACCCCGGTCAGAAACTGCTACGTGATGTTTGTATTGGCTGGGACTTTCCTGCCTGTGTGAAACTTCAACATTTTGAACACTAAATTCATGGTATCTTTCAGAACAGTTCATCGTAGACTCAGCCTCAACCTGAAGCCATAGTGCAAAGCTGTTTGTTTATGCAAAATCCAGTATCTTCTTCAAAGCTGATATGCATTAGAGATGTTACTTGGAACTTCTTAAAGCAGATACAGAGTTTGTTCAATCAAGCCTCCTGAGGAGGATTACTGTTTCTCTCCAAAATTCGTGGTTTTACCCCACCCAGTGCTGCTGAATGCCACTCGCACTGCTCCTGAGAGAACAGCAGCTGGTGTTGCTCGAGGAGGAGGAACAGGAGACTTCAAAAGGGGTGAGCCAGTCACCAACAGTGGCAATGGTCCCTGTTTGTGAGGACTGCCATCTTTTGGACACATTCCTCAGGACAGGTGTAAGACAACACCACAATGCTTTCACAGTTAAGCTCAAGTATCCCTTAAACACATCCAAAGGAGGTTTCACTGCAAATCTTTAGGATCACTACTACCCAGAAACATGCAGCAGGGTTTTCCTTAGTGATGTGAGACCAAATACAGCTTTATTTACACACAATTCAACAAGTTAATTCATTAGTTCAACTTTCCTGTCTGCACACAAGGGAGTCTTCACAGCATCCCAGCAGAAAAGCAAGAGCAGCTCTTTTGTGTGTCCAGACTGGTCGCTGAATGCAAGTATGTGATTAGGTACAGCAGGGTTACACTGAAATGTTTCAACCATTTAAGGCAGTAAAAACACCCACAACTACACTCCAAGCAAAATAAACTGAAGCTACAACTACATTTGGCTTCCTGCAGAGCAGCTGACCCATACACAGCTGTGCACAGTGAGATCAGAAATTGAAGATGATGGTGAGTTTTGTTCACAACATCAGCCTTTGTATTGAGTCGTGTTTAATGGATAACTATTTATAAGACTTTCCTCATATACCTGCACTGCCTTTCAAATCTACAAAGCATTTCAAATTTATCCTGGAAAATGCCAATTTTATGTTCTGTTGTCTTTTCCCAGACACAGGGAGAAACTGCTAGGAAAGTCAGAATAGATTCTTTCACTGCACATATAGATTCAGGCTATCCAAGTTGTGTTCCTAATGAAAAATTCTCCCCATAGCTAAAGAAAAAAATAAGAAATGCAAGAATACAAATTCAGTATACAAATCTGAAGATGAACCTCTATCTATTGTAGGTCCATATAAAGCAAAAGAACACAGTGCTCTGCTGCTCAGGAAGCTGCCTCTGTTTTGCTCTATTTTCCATAAATGCAGCTGCTAATTAGACTCTATAATGTATGACTTAAAATTCTTCATTAATAACTCCTTCTAATTCTTTAGAGAATAGATGACAGTAGGAATAAACAGAAAAAAAGGAAACATAATGATCTTTCAAAACCACTGCATCACACAAAGTGGTCAAAACTAGATATAATAAAGTCCACTATTTTCCAAAGCTGGCTTGAGTTTGAAATCAACCTACAGTGTATCTGCCCAAGAATTGTCCTGTCAGGTAAGAGCAGACGAGTTTTTGTCAGAAATATTTATTAAACAAAACTGATACCAACGCACATGTCAAGTTAACACCCCTAATAAAAAAAGCAATTCGGCCAAGACCAGAATTATCTTCGCTTCTGGAAGATGTTGCCACGGCCCATACCACGGCCTCTTCCTCTTGCAGCCACTGAAGAAAGAAAAAACACCAGGGATGACATGAATTTGACATATCTGCACAATTATCTCAAAAACTGACAAGCGAAGTATCAACAACACTCAAGGTCTCTCGCTCAGAAGCAAGGAAATGCTCAGAAAGTGAGGTGAGAGCAAGAAGCTTTCTGTGAGAACCACCAGAACCTCATGGTCCCACAGGCTGGCTCCTCAGAACAGCTGCAGCAAATATTCAGGCATCTCACCCTCCTTCTGACACACAAATCTGTGCCACCCAAGAGATTTGGAACCCCACACTCCTGCAAGGTTTTGCAACACAACTCAGTAAGTTACTCCCCCACATCAATGTTCCTGCACACTGAAGTTAACCAGGGACTTTGTGGCACGTGTCACTTACCTAATAACCAGACTGATCCCTTGAGAAAGGCACAAATGAGAGTGAACTACAGAAAAGCTAATAATTACAGCTTCCCAGTAGCTCAAGTACCACCTTTATAACTAAAGTTATTTTCCTACAAAAGCTTAACAAGAGCACCTGAATCATCCCCTACGTATTCCAAACAGCTGGTGGCCACAGTTGCAGGGAAACAGAACTCCTAAGTTTAACAGAAAAGCTCTGTTGAAATAGACTACTCACTAAGTTACTAAATTATTAGCACCAATATGTTCAGGCAATTTGGACAATTTGAGTCTTAACTCTCACTGTAATTCAAAACATACAGAAAAAGACTGTATGAACCAGCAATCTTTTCACTTCTTACTGCTTAATCTCCTCAGTGACAAAGACGAGTTTTCCACTTCTACAAAAAAATAGGGAGGACAAATTGTACATACCTTGAGCTTTGAGAATAGCTGCTTTCCCTCGCCCAGCTCCAGAACCCTGGTTTTTATTCTTCATGCTCTTTAGCATAGGAGCATTCTTCAACATGTCTGGTAAGATGAGAAACCGTATCTTGCTGCCCCTGATGTACACCTGCTCGAGCTGTGCCACCCGTCCATCTCTGTACGTCACTGTTATGTTGGACATCTGGAGGGTAAAAATCAGTCAGGGCTCAGCCAGGCCTCAGCTGGGACACAAGGCTTCATCACTTAAACACACCCCATGCCTGCTGCCCAGAACTTCTTTCTCCCCAGTTTACAAATTAGCTTTATCAGCATCATTATTTTTGCCTTCTTATATGCAAATAGTTTTATTAAAGATGTTGTAGTACTGACTATTAGGAAAACATTCTGATTTCAATAATCACTTGCCTGAAGTCAAAATTAGGCCCTCCTGGAATGATTGAAGTAATGTGCATTAAGCTTCAGTTTCTTAAATCAAGGGGTTTTTTTATTCTTAAACTTGGTGCTTTTTAAATAAAGAACTCTGGGAAAACACTGTTCATAGGACAGTATCTTAAAATCTCTCATCCTACTGTCAGGGATGCCCAATCCTATTCTGAAACTGCCTCTTTGAGCATTCTGTAATGCCAAATCCACTTCACCACAGTAAAAAGCAGCAGCACAGTTTTCTTTATCCTAGAACTAAAATTGAACAGAACTAGAAGGAACAGTCTTAATCAAATTGTCAGCCTTCCCAGACCCAGATCAGCCACTCTTGTGAAACAAAAGATACCTGACAATTCATGTTGTCTTCAGCTTCGATAAGCTTGCCTCGATAAACTTCTCCAGTGTTGGTCTCACAGGTGACGATGTGGCCCTCGGCCTCGTGCAGGACCTTGATGGGCACCCCGATCGACATGGCTGCAGTGCTCTGGCTCTACACCTGGGGCACGAGGAAAAACAAAAGCTTTCATTACAAGGGAAGATGTAGAATAAGCTCCAACGACACAGCCCATCATCCTTTCCAGAAGCGTAAAGCACCAATTCTCTCACATTCAAACACAACACGCGCTTTGACTATACACCAATAATACTTCTCCACAGACGTGCCCAGGGAAGACTTTAAATATCAACGGCCAGTCTTTTCCTGATCTCTAGCAGGAAATGTGCATTTAAAGGACCACATAACAAAGCACCCGCGCTCCACAGGAAGAGCCCCAGGTAGATCCCAGGGCGGCACGGCCTCTGAGAGCCCCGCGGGCAGCACGGCCGCACCCGGGGGCCGCAGGGCCGAGCACCGTGAGGGAGCCGGGCCCCGGCCGCTCCAACGCGGCCCCTCAGGGATGCGGCGCCGCTCGGGCTGGTCCCCGGAGCGCCCGGAGCGAGCGGGGCCCGGGCCGGCACTCACCGCCGCTGCTGCCCGCGCTCTCGCTAATGGCTCCGCCGCCTCCCGCCCTGCTCCGCGCGCCGGAACCGGAACGCGGCGCTGGGGGCGGCGCGGCCTCGTCCCGTCCGCTCCCGCCGGGGCCGGCCCGGCAGCCCCGCGGTGCCCCCGTCCCGGGCAGGGCTGCGCGGTCCCCGCCCGCCGTGTCATGCCCCTGCCCGCCCGCACGCCCCGCCGCTCTCCCCGCCGCCACGGCGCGGGGCAAGCGCCCCGGGGCCCGGCCCCCCTCAGCCCCCGCCTCCGGGAGGAGCCAGCGCCGGGCCCCGGGGCCGCGCCGCCGGCTCGGCGGGGCCGGCACTGAACGGGCGGCGGGTGCCGCCACCGCCATGAAGAGCCCCCGGGAGGCCGGCGAGCCGCCGCCAGGTCAGTGCGGCCCGCACAGCCCCGCTCCGGCCGGCGGGGGCGGAGGGGAGGCCGGGGAGGGGGCGCGGGCGGCTCCTGCGGGCCCCGCCGGGGCTCCCGGAGGCCTCTCGGTGCTCCCGAGCCGCTGAGCTGCGGGTCCGGCCCGCACCCGCAGAATTACCCGCTCCGTCGGTGAGGTCGTGGGGAGCTGGCAGAGGGGCTCGCAGGGTGGTTTACAGGCACGGCATAGACGGGCTGGTGTCTCGCTGTCAATTCTCCTCGGTGTCAACTCACCTAGAACTCCGGCCGTGCTGGGAAACAGGTGACTGGAAGCTGGACGGGCAAGAAAACTCGTTATTTCTCTCTGAAGCTTTCACGTAGAAAACGTATCCCTTGGTTAATGTGAGACTTGGTAGAGGCCAAGTTTTATAAAAGAGGACAGATTCATAACATGCCAAGAAAAAAATATTATTAAATACTTGAGAAGTTCTGCTTTGAAGACAAGTGGGAATTGGTTTTCTTTTTTTTTTTTTTTTTTTTTTTTGTATGATACTTGAAAGCACCTTAAACTAGATGATTTTAAAAAGACTGAATATGTCAACTGGTATGCCACTCTTTAAAGTCATGGTTAAATGGGGGCACAACTAGGAAAAATGTTATCCGAAAAGTTCTGTAAATAATATTACACCAAAACTAGATTAGTCCACATGACATAAAATGCATTTTTATTCCCATCATAAAATATAGAGGACCTTGTTAAAACTTCTCAAAGGCCTTTTCTAGATCAAAGGTTACTGAGAAAAGCCCTTTGTGATTAACTCACTTTGGTTTATGCTGAAGTAGCAATGACAGGTACAACTCTTCAGGTCCTGCTAGTGGTGAGGGTGTTCCTAAAACTGAAACTGCCACACTGCCAACTCTATGAAAATAAAAAACTGGATGGAGTTTGTATTTTGGGACTTTTTTGACAGAGATTATTAATTTTCCCTCTCTACTGAGGTTTTGATGGAATTAATACCAAAGGACAACTGATGCCACTTGTGAGTTTTGTTTAAATTCTCTAAATTACCATCTGCAAGAAAAAAGACATCTGTAGAAAAGGTTTAAATCTGTGGGGCTTCTAAGAGATTCGTGCCCAGAGATCTTGGTGTGTTTTGTCCCAGTTTGGTTGAACCCCTCTTGTGGCACAGAAGTACAGACACAGGAGAAAGGATGAATACCTGTGTCCTACCTGCTGTAATCCAGGAGGAGACACAGCTTCAGTTGAGGGGTGGTGGGTACATCACACCAAAAAAAAGCCAAAAACAAACTTCCCAAGGGAAAAGGGGATGGAAAGCCAGTGATCTAGGCATGGAACAATAAAGGAGTATGAGATTTAACTAAATGCTTACCTGTACAGAAACACTAAGAAACAAACAGAACCAGCTGCCAGTCAGACAAATCCACATTCCTAAGTTTCCGTGGCTGTAGTGCTGAGGACAGGCTGACTTTTAGTGGCATGGAAGAAGATTCCTGTGTGGATTGACACTGTCTGTATTCTGCTCACACAGCTGACTGCATCCAGCTGAAAGTGCCAGTGATTCAGCAGCTGTACCACTGGGACTGCGGGCTGGCCTGCTCCAGGATGGTGCTTCAGTAAGTGGCTCTCTTAGAGCAGGAAATCCCATTCCATGGGGAGGGGCAGCAGGAAGCAAATCCCAGGGAGGTGTGTTGAGACAGCCATGAGTTCAGTCTGAGGAGAGCAGCACTTTTTGAGGTACCCTTGGACAGTGACTGCAGCTTGGGCCTGGCCCAGCTCTCTCCAGGAGCAAGGGAAAATAGAAACTGAAGTGAACTTCAGACCCTTTTAATTGTTGACTCATCAGACAGATGCAGAATACCTAATGAGCTCTATGAACTTTGCAGGCTGGCATATATAAGCTCATAGAAAGTGTTGCCTCTTTCCTGCTGTTACAATTCAGAACTGACAATTAGCTGTGACTCACCTGCCTCCTTTCTGTGTTTTCAAGTGATGGGTAGGTGTATCCCAGTTTATGAGTGTGTGCTGTACCTGTACCTGTGTCCTGCTGAGCCCCAACCTGTGGGATGAGTCTTTGTTTCCAGGAGTAGTTTCAGCTTCAATACTGTGTTGCCCTTTGGGGTTTTTTTGGTTATTTTTTTGTTGATTTTGGTTTTACCTTTCTTTGAACTGGTAGCTGTCCTGCTGAATTCCTCTTTCCTTCCACAGAGGAACATGAGCTTAGGTGCAGGAGAAATACCTATTTAGATGTCCACTTAGTAGATATGAAGCAGAAGATTTTCATTTCTCTCCATCCCTTCTGCCAAGACGTTAGTCCGTGTTCTGGTAATTTCCCATCTTGACTACTGTAACCTCTATTCCCTTTACCTCTTTGCCACTCCAGTCTGCCCAAAACTCAGCTTTCAAGATTAATCTTCTCACCCTGCTGGTCTGCCCTTGTTTGCCCTGCATCCTCAATTCCAGTTGCTTTTTATTTTTCATCATTTACTTCCATTTGTTTTCTTACTTTCAGAACTCCCTGTGACTACCTTGCCCCACCTCTTTGCAACCTGTCCCAAGCTTCCTCCTGACTTCATCTCCCCCTTTCTTCATTTTGTGTCATCAGTGCCTAAGAAAGCTTCCTTTGAATATTTACTGAATTACTTTATGGCTCCTCCTTTTGAAATCCATCTGTTGTGTGAAGGAAGTTTTAGTCTGTAAATCTTCTTTCTGTGTTGGCTCTAATACACTTGTACATTACACTGTGAACCCTTCAGGACAGAGTTCTATACCAGCTTGACTCTGGTACAGCACCTGTACACTTCTAGCACTCTAAAACAGTCAAGGCACCACACATTTCCAATTTTAAAAAGTCAGCATTAAATCCAGTTAAATATTCCCTGCTTCCTTCCCTTAAATTTCTGTCTTCTTTGTGGGTTGGTTTGGTTTGGGTTTTTTTTTGGTTATTTCTTAGCCAAGCCCATTGTTTCAGTTTTTATGTGCTGTGGTGTAGAGGCTTGGCTACAGCATGCATTTTGCTTCTCCTGAGATCTATGCTTCCCTTCCCCTGCCTTTCTTGATACCATAGGTACCTGAATCATTTGGACAATGAAGAGTTTCAGAAAGCCATCCAGGAACTCCAGTTAACAAAGAGTATCTGGACTATTGACCTGGCCTACTTAATGCGGCACTTCGGAGTTAGGCATAAATTTTGCACCCAGACACTCGGAGTGGACAAGGGCTACAAAAATCAGGTCAGTATTCTCTATCTACAAGGGGAAGGCAGGAAGCTTTAAAAGCCTTGAGTGTCACGCTACAAAAGCTCTGGTGTGTTACTGGCAGTCAACCATGGTTAATTTGACCTACTGCCAAAACTGGCACAGATCTGTTTCAAAAGCAGTATGATCCCATATTGATTTTTTTAAAAAGTTTGCATGTAGTGTTCATGAAAGGTTCCAACCTATTTGACAGCCTTGGAGACTGAAGCCCTGTATTTATCTACAGAACAGGTACAGCCTGGGCAGCAGCAGTGTTTAGCTTCCACACTTTCCCCACCACCGTGCCTCAGCCTTGACCTGGAAGATCCACCTCTAGAGGTGAGAGGGGAACTCAGCCTCCCACCCATGAGAGCTTGGCCTCTCCAGGACTGCCAACAAGGGGTCAAGGAGGGCCTGTAGCAGCAGTGACTTCACTGCAAGCTCCTGCCCAGTTTCCCCTGGGAAACCAGACAGGCTTCTCTCATGTAGGCAGCTGAACAGCCACTGGATAGAAACTGCAGCAGTAACTGACCAGCAGCAATTTAATTTGTAATCCAGGGCAGAAATCCTTGTCCTTGTCCCAGTGAACTAAGGGAGACATCTTCCATCCCATAGCAAGATCTCAAATTTATGCAGGCCCTTGCTAGCAGACTAAGTGGTGGAATACTCAAGGTAAACACCATTCCAGTTCAGAACTTCTGTTATTTCCCCAGTCATTTTACAGGAAGCACTTTGACACAGAAGAGAATCGAGTGAATCAGCTCTTTGCACAAGCCAAAGACTGCAAGGTGCTGGTGGAAAAATGGTAAGCTTGCTGTTCTTTCTCTTTGGAGATTCTGTGGGCCTCTGCTATTCTTGGAAGCACCAAGCTAAACCACTGAAACAGAATGAAATCAAGCCCTAAGCTTTTTTTTTTTTTTTTTTGCCAATTAGTGTCTTTCTACTATATCTGTCTTAAAAAACCCCATGCACATCAAGAGCTAATAATGAAGTTTGAAGAAAAATTAGCCATGATGCACAATAAGTGACATGAAAATGGTGATATGAGCTGACTGTGTTTTGAATTTGGTTATCCATTACACTTAGGCAGTAGGGAGTGTAATGGATAACCAAATCCAGCACTCTAATTTGCCATTGTTGGAATTAAAGAGAATGCTGTGTGGGTACAGAACTCATTGTTCCCAAAGCTATGCAAACATGGATCTCTGTTCCCAGACAAGCATGCAAAGTACAAGTTAGCATAGGAGCTTTTGTCAAGGGGACCATGAAATAAGGAACTCTATGAAACAGCTGCAAACCCAGAAGAAATGGAAAAACTGCAGAATTTTCACAATCAGCAGTGAAATTCTATTGGGGAATGAGTAAGCACCCAACTTGAGCTGCATCCTTTCTTATAGGGAAGCTGAATTTGGATGCCTGTTGTCAGAGTGGGGTAAATGATATGGGGTAAGCAAAAAGAAAGGATATGGGGCAGCCACAATAGCATTTGAATGCTGGAGTGTAACTTACATTTAGCAGAATCAAGTGTCCTTTCTAACACGTGTGGAGTCACCATCACTTTAGTTACAGCTGTGACAGGACAGAGGGGACACTCAGTCCCTCTTGCTTTTGCAGTCTTAAGATTGTGGCCTTCATCAGGGCAGGGACAGAAGCCATATCTACCTGTGCAGTACTGAGGCTGGGGATCAGAGTTGGGACGTGACACTGGGAAGGATTAAATGAAAAGCACATGAGTTCAGTCAGATGGTGCACACAGCACAGACATCTGGAACAGATCCAAGTGATGAGTTCTCACGCATATGGAACACACCATCTGCCTCGGTGAAGGACAGCTTTTAACAGATGAGGTTCTAGGTTATGTATGGTAGATACTTACTCTCTGCAGAAATAAAGCCTCAAGAGTATCAGGTGATTCAAAACTGCAGCTGAGAGAAACACAGTCCTGTGTGACACAGGCAAATTTGGGCACATCTTAATTTGGTTAGTGGTTACACAATATTTAACCACTCAGTCAATAAAGATTTGGTGTTTCAGAGATAAGCTTTTCTAACAGCAGCAGTGAACACTTCACTTTCTGTCTACCCACAACAGAAGTCTCTCAAGTTACTGAGTTGCCAGATCCTTTACTTTTCTATGGGACATCTCATATGCCATCTCAGAATGTGTTACTGCAGAATCCAGAGCCATTGCCCTGCACTTTAGTAGCAGCAATGAAATGAAAAGGCCTTGAATGCTGCAGGTTCTGTCAGGCTTTGTCCACAGCAAAGCCTGCAGGGTTTAACAGCAAAGAGTTGTACCTGTGACATAGAAGTTTACCTATATCTATAGTATATCTGTACAAGTGCTAGCTGCACTGTCACCATCAGGCACTTCTTTCAGTAAGCAATGTCTGTCTTTTCCTTGCAGCACAGTAACTGTTCAAGACATCCAGAACCACCTGTCCCAGGGTCACGTAGCCATTGTCCTTGTGAATGCAGTCCTGCTGCTGTGTGATCTCTGCTCAAGTCCTGTCAAATACTGCTGCTTCCTTCCCATCGGACAGAAGTGCTTCTGCAGGAGCCCTGACTACCAGGGCCATTTCATTGTGTTATGTGGCTACAACAAAGCCTCAGGGAGTATTTACTACAACAACCCTGCCTATGCTGACCGTGAGTAGCCTGCCTCTGTTGGATGGATTCTCAGGCAGTGCATTACTGAGTCTGACAAAGAGCCACAACTAGAGCTCCCCTCACAGTGCACAGGCATTTCAACATTCACTACCCCATTTGTCTGAAGGGGTTTTGCCACATTAATTACATCAGTGCTGACTTTTGTGGTGTGATTTAGTTGAAGCCTTCAGATAGGCAATCTAGCAATTGGCTTGTTTGGCTTTCAGATGGGTTAGAGAGATGCTGAAGTATTATCTGCAGAAGGGCCAGTTTGGTACCCATTTGCAGCATTACTTCAGTGAGCTCTTTAGGGTGAAAAAATCTACCCAAATAAAGCTAGCCTAAGCTGCTGGGTGTGGTCTCTGTACTAGTTTTGTTTGTGGATGCTGTTACATCCAGTGTAAGAAAGAACCTTTCACTGGCAAATCCTTCTGAGTTTTTGTAAAATTTTGTTCCTCCTTCCCAGGAACATGCTGCACCAGCATCAGTAACTTCGAGGAAGCCAGGACAAGTTACGGCACTGATGAAGACATTCTGTTCATCTACACAGACAGCTGACACCCAGCAGGGCCACTCCTGCTCCTTCCTGCACAGCGTGCACGGCAGCTGGCTGCTCGTCTCAGGACTCCCCTGCACACACCTCGCTCCTGACCTGCAGCGGGACCTTCCACTCGGGAGGCTTTACAGACATTGACAGGACTACACTGCAATGCTGTCTTCACCTTTTTTTTTTTTTTTTTCTGATGATGTATCTGATTTTGCAATGTCTGTCTCTGGTTTTTTTCTTTCTGGGTTTTTTTTCCCCTTATTTTCAACATGACACATTTGACAGCAGTTCTAAAATACATCCCCAGAGTCTGTTCACTTTCAGCTTATTTTCAAATCAAACACATAAGAGAAAAAGCACCAAATTTATGAACTTTGACACTTAGTAATATTTGCATAGGTTTAGGTAAACAAAGAAAAAAAAATAGAAAATACCTGTTTCTCTCTCTGTCCAAGCATCAAGGGCTGCTCTTCATCCAAAATCTATGGATCTGAAGTTCAGCAGAGTATTATAAAAGGAAAAAATGTTAACTTAAACTATTTATAAATAACAAAAACATGCCTTGCTGGCTCATCAGTATTGTCTGCAATGCAGGAAACATCCCATGTACCAAATTCAGAGATTTAGCATTTATGTAACTGCAATACAAACTCAATCTCTTCTGGCTAAATCCTCTTGGATGACTGCTCAGAGCTCCAGATTGCTCCAAAACTTAAGTGGAAAGATTTTATTCACACTTGAAAATCTCTATTGCTCTTTGCAAAAAGCTCTGAATGTTATTCCACCCACATGTGCCAGTTTCTGCAGAATCCATTCTTAAATATGAATGTTCTAAACATTTAAACTTACTAAGCAAATGCAGAAAATGATCATCCACACTAATGGTATATATTTTGTGTGTAAAGTGTAAATATCTGACAGCATCTACTGCATTGTACCTAAAATGCTGAACCATAATTTGAGCCAAATTTTGCTGTTGGTAGTAGTTCAGTGACCATCTAAGAAGAGCTAAAATCAAGTAAGAAAAAAGGAAATGCAAACATCTCTGCTACAAGTAAGAAGGCAGGAACTTAGATTTTTCTAGCTTTTGTACTACAACTGTATTTGGATTAAGTTCTTGCTGTATTGAGACATTAAGTGAAAGTGGAAGCAGCCCGTTAATAACCCTTTCCTGTGTTACCAGAGGAGCGCTCTGAAGTGAAAAAAAAAAAAACAAACCACTTATTTCAGCTTGGTTCATCCTAATTTCCTGTACATCTCAATCTTCACTCTTGCCTATATGAAAGTGAGTAGGAAAATCAGCACAGATGTAAAACTAGGAAAATTTGCCCTTAAGACAGAGATCCCACAGCTCTGGTATGGGTTTAGGAAAAGAAGTATTCAAGGTATGGAACTATGTGGAATCACAGCAAAAGGATATTGTGACTTACTGGTGGCTACAATAAATAGCAATCTACTTTCAGCATAGAAAGTTTTTTTTTCTAAGATAAAAATTTTATTAGTTGTTGAATAACTGAACTGAAAAGTACACAGCGTTGACTAAGTAGAATCAAGAGCGCTCCTTTGCACAAAGGCAGAAAATAGTAACAGACATCTAAAATGCAGTAACCCTTAAAAATTCCAAACAGAAGTGCACAACAGGAAA
Source organism: Sialia sialis (assembly GCA_009812075.1). NCBI lineage: Eukaryota > Metazoa > Chordata > Aves > Passeriformes > Turdidae > Sialia > Sialia sialis. The sequence goes on along the minus strand of VRYO01002581.1, from coordinate 4,384,498 downwards.
TTCTGTGTGTCTGGCACTGATGAGAACAGGTAGGATGTGATTTGTGTAGAACTGGTCCATCAGTGCCAGCAGCAGAATCCCTCCAGAAGAAAGGCACAAAACCTGTTGCAGATAACACCTTTCAGCTCCTCCAGAGGAAGGAACCAGAAGACTCCTGACCTGGGAATTTTCATGTCCAGCGCCAAAATTGTGATGTTTGACTTTGAGAAAGTGTATTAGCTCTGTTAATAATTAACAGGTATGGGAGCTACAGGCTGTTAGAGTACTTCCTTAACCCATGCATTTTTAGGTTGGTAGTTCATTCAATACTATTAAACTGCCACAGGATTTATCTTAGAGCAGGCTTGATTAGTTCAATAAAAACAATTCTTACAAAGGCTTGTCATTGATATTTAGCAGTTTCCAATACCAAAAGTGAATCCTGGGCATATAGAAAATAGGAACTTAAGGGCAAGCTTAGTGTTCTGAAGTGCGCACACAGGTGCAACAATACTGACTGGGAAGTGTTTAGTACCCGGGGTTTAAATGCTTCAACAGAGAAAGATAAACAAAGCTGTCTGAGCTAGTGCAGACAAAAGGAGAGGTCACTATTGCAACAGGATCTCACACAGCTGCCAAATGGAAGATGGATATGAGAGATGAAAACATGAGGAAGAAGCAAAAGCCAAGTGAAAAGACTGAGTATGACACAAATTCAGCTGAAAACACAGCTCACTGCACAAGCATCCAGAACATTTGCATTTTCTGAAACTTGATTTCCTATTACAAGATTGTCTATCAAAACTCTTACTCTGAAAATGTTCTGTTGCTTTGTTTCTGTCAGGATGTCAACAGAAAAGGAAGGGGATTTTACATGCAGGGATTTTATACATAAATATATTTTTATTTGTAATTAAGCCATTCTCAATAAAGGTTAAACTCACAAATAACCCTGTAACATAATGCAGCAAGTGCATTTATTAACAAGTTTATTAAGAATGCTTTTGAAAATCTGAAATTGTAATTCAGAAAAACAGAACAGTTCTAATGTTTATTACAGGTATAAATGCATAGTTGCTGGGCTGTAAATTGTATTCAGTCTGCATTGCCTGTACCCCCTATTGCCAAATCATATGAAGCAAAATTTCAGAATACAGTACTACCTAAGAATAGCAAATGTATCATTACTAGCTTTATTCCACAGCTGGTTTGTGCACTCTGCAGCCACCACCTCTCCTGCTGGAGTGCACCCCTGAGGAGTTTTCCTTACCCATCCTGAGCTTTCTGTTCACAGTGAAAAGCAGGCAACTGCCCCAGCCTGTGCACTGGCCAGGGACTCTATTTCTGCTTCCCACAAGGGCACTGAGCTTTGGAAAATAGCAAAGCATCTCTGAGCATGATTTCTCACCTTGAAGGGGCCCAGCAAAGACACAGCTCCAGCTGTGGTTGTGTAAAAGGCCACAGAACCAAAGTGGTCTTGCTTCACAGCACCCACAGACCTTGGAACAACTGGGATGTCTGGGACATGATTCAGCTGTAACAGAACTGCATCAGGTAGTTTGTAAGCAGGAAAAGAAAACAACCCAGATGAAAACAATTTCTGCCTCCTTTCTCCCTAAATTATCCATTTGGGCAGAGGGTGAAAACTGGAAAGGGGAAATAGATGTACAATGCAAAGTTTAGGAAAAAATTTTCATGTCCTCTGATCTCATCATCTATATCACAGTACACTCTTGTGTTTCTACTCTACTGGATATACTTCTAGCAAGGAACAAAACTGAACCCATAACAAACACTTCAGCCATTTTCAATTATTTTAACATAATGCAGTTTTTAATCTTATTATTTAAAATTGGTTACATGAAATTAAAGAGCATTAAAAGAGCACCTTGTGATTCACAGTAAAGCTATAATCCAACAAACTTTGAATTTGTCTTGTAACATTTGAGTGTAATGAGATGCTCTTACTCTTTGATGATATTGGGTATAAAGAAAGGCTGGACTGCTTCAGCAAGCTTTTCTGCATACATTTCATATCTACCAGTCATCTGGAAAAAAAAAATCCAAGCTTCAGTTCTTTCAGTAAGCTACAAAAGTACTTCAGTAGAAAACATTTATATCCACTGATTGTTTTTTTCTATGACAATATATGATTTAATTGTCCCAAACATCGAAACAGTAATTCCCTCATAATTCAAGATCTCCAGTGCCTTACACAAACTATTTTTTTATAAAAGAACTCATATTATGTTGCCTAGGGCTGTACTTCTATCCAAAAAAGAAGTGCAGTTCCACCTTTAATGGTCAAACTTTTAAATGAACACCTTCCTGTTCTGCAGCTCTCCTTCAGTGACAGTCATGGCTGCTGACTTACTGCTTGCAGCTGTTCTGAAGAGCTGAAAGTCAAATGTGAAAGTGGACTTGCTTTCCTCTGCATCAACAATTTTTAAAGTTATGTCAATGAAGACAAAGGAGTGTCTCTGTGAATTAGGGCTTCATGTCATGTCCTTGACAAGGAAAGAACTCTGCTGCCAGCAGTAAGTTTGTATTTATGCCACTGACAGTGTTGGAGTTACTCTTACTTCACCCGTTAATAATGTGAAATATCAATGGTTCGAGCAACAGAGCAAGTGCTGGAAATGTAGCAATGCAGCACCTGATGTAATGCTGTCAACCTCTTCTGAAGTGCACAGCCCACAACATTGGCTCTGGGAGGGACAAATCACATCTTTGTTTAATTTGTTTGACCCCTGTGCTGCTCCAAGTTTAGCAAAGACATTCTACTGAATGTCCCTTTCAGGCATCACTGGGTGCAAGCTGCAGATACCCGAGCAGGTTAAATAGGTTCCTACTTGCTGTTAAAGGTTTTCTGCAGTGGGTAACCTGTGACCACTCTCCCTCATTCCCCTCAGCAAGAACTAGCTCTGTCTTGGCCACAAGGAAAAGGAAACAGCTCTGTCACAAACAAAACCACAGCTGTGCCTCAGGCACCAAAACCCAACAACAGCACTCCACACCATCAACAGGAAATGAAGGTGCTGAAAGCACAGGGCTTAAAGACAACAGAAAATACACAATTCTACACAATCAGCCAAAGGGCAGTGTTTTGCTTTTACTGTTTGTTTTTCCTAATCCATTCGATTGCTTTTGTTCAGATACCCCTCCTAAGCTGGTAGAAGCAATGCTCCATGTGCTTCCTGACACTCCAAGCTCTACTCTTGCAGGAAGGGCTCAGACCCTGGTGGCAAAGCAAAACTCAATGCGTGCCTGACTTAAACTAAGATCCTCTCAGCACAACTTAATTCCATTATGGCAACAACCACATGCCTACCACAGGCATCTGTAAAATAACAAATGCAATTCTGTTCCAGATGACCTGCAATTATTTCTTGGTTTTAGTCCCTCTATATGGATTAGCAATATTAGCAAAGAAATTAGGCTCTAAATAAGAAATTATTATTTTTTAAATCAGAAAGCTTATTCCACAGAGACTTTTCATTTTTATGTCAAACTGACACCAAAACATGCTGAGTTTGGCACCATATTGTAATGCACATCAGGCAAATAAACCAGCTCTAGAAAATAAATGTCTGCTTGCAGTAGCATAATGTTCAAAAATTGACACTCCTTGCAAATGATTACTTATTTTAAATACCAGGGGATCACTGAAGAACCTACAGCTGCTAGCCAGCGATTCTGGTCTATCTTGTTAGGATTCATATCATGCTGATCTTAAGAGCGACTAGGAAAAAGTTTAAACTTTAGCAGAACTGAGGACTGGAACAAAAGATCTGTTTCCACAGAAGCAAGCAAGATATTTTCTTCATCAACAAAGCCTATTTCCAAAGCTGCCACTTCTTTTCTTTTTTTGTTCCAACAGGATCTTTGTGGTGCTATTGTAAACTTCATCAAAACAAAAAAGGAGCTAGAGTGTCATTTGTTTAAAAAAACAAAAATCAATCTGGTCACTTCACTAAATCAATATATAATATAGCACCCCCACAGCTTGTACTAGCACAGCTGAAGGGTTAGAGAGCTGCTATGCTGAGGCAGCCATTTCTTCAACCAGCACTGCTGCTGGACAAATTAAATCCAATTATGCCCTCTGGAAAGATGAACCAAATTAGCTTTACCTCAGAATACGAAAAATATAGTAATAAATAAGGTTTGTTAAAGCCATATGGAGTGGCTTGCAGCTATCTTAATCTAATTTAGATAAAATCAAAAGTGTGTTAAGATGCTTCCGAGATGAACATATACAGTACACAGTTCTTTCTCTGTGTTTCAACATATCCCCCAAATTCAGGAAGCCAACATTGCAACAATTTTGCCTTCAGAAAGTTCCCAGAAGCTTGTGGGTTTGGGTTTTCACTAATGTCACCAAAACTGACAATGAAGGCCTTTAAGAATATGCCTTGGTACCATGTAAGAGAGATCCAATGCCTGGCTCAGCTCAGCAACAAATGCCTGTGTTCACTGCATAAGGAAAGCACAGACTCCTCCCCAGCAATCCTCAGAGCTGCTGGCAATCCATGTTAAGGTCCCAAGGCTAAGGTTTTCATTTGAAAACTACTGGTCTAGATTCCCTGAATTTAGCTACTCCTTTTCCAAATCTGTTTTATGCTTTTGGCCTCCATAACATCCTCTTAAATTACTTCAACAATTTAAGTTCTGAACTACTAAAAAAAAAGGGAAGAAAAAAACCAAAGGCTGCCTTTTAACTAACGTAACATCACAGAATCATTATCTAAGCTTGTTCTAATATTGTATTTTCTTTATAACGAGGCTTACCTTAAAATTCCACTTGTCACTGACTTGCCTGCAGAGGTTGAGGTCCATCTCTGCCACCAGCAGCCCATCCTGAGTGCGGGAGAGCCCCGGGGTCCTGCTGCCGTCCGGCGCAGCTACGTAACTCGAGCCGTAGAAATGGCCCAGCTCGTGGTGTGCTTAAAGAGATTGTTCAAAAGCACCTACTGCCATCTGCAAATACGCATGGAACTTAACATGCAGTGTCCCAGAAAACCTGACTGCACTTCTTGGGTACTCGCTGTCCTTTAGGCAAGATAATCATCGTGAAGAGTCCCAGCAGGATCCTAAAATAACTGCAGTTTTGGCCAGTTATCATTTTCGTGCACAGTACACTACCCAATTATCAGCAAAATCTCACTGCATTCTGCTTCCCCATTATTGTGTCTCTGGACTAAAGGCTTTGCTTTCATTGCTTTTTACTTAGCATTTAAATGAATTTTAATTGTCAAATCATATATTTTCAAAACAGCTGACAGAGATGCGCCCATTCTATTTTCAAGAAGAGGTCAGAGGTGAAAATACTGGGATTTGAGACACAGGAAAGATGTTATTTCATATTGCACAACTCTGAGTTGTGCCAAAAATCAATTCCATCTGTTGTACTACTAAGCAATGGACTCCACTGACCCTTTTCATGCAGCTGCTAAAAACACTTTGCTCCAAAACTGGCTGAAAAAGGCTCAGGTCTACTCTAGATGGAGCCACAAGCAGCCATGGTTTTCACAAAACAAATTACTGTGTTTCAACATTTAAGTGCATACAAGAAAATCACCTACTCCTCATGGATTGTTCTCTTACTTCCAGCAAATCCAGGAACTGGCACTGAATGTGGTTTCTGAACTCACCTTCTGCACCATCTCCAGAAGTAAAAGCGTTTTTGTAGTATTCCTGTGAAACAAGAGGAATCCATAGGTGGCAGTATAATTCCGATTCACTCAAGAAATCCTTGCTAGTCTATCATATTTGGGAAGTTTATATAAAGCAACAAATATTTTTTTCTGGCACATGATCAGCACTGTCTAAAGGGACTCATCAGAGAGGCCTCATTTCTGTGATGGATAGCACAGGACACAAGGTCTTTTTTTATCACTGCCTGTTGTTCCTGCACTTTGGGGAACATGTCTCGTATCCATTTCACAAGTTCAAAGAGGCAAAAGAGGAGATATTTAACCAAACACATCCTTTTGGATCACAAAAAAGGGAAACATATTCACAGCAGCGAGGACAAGTCTGGATTTTTGCAGGGAATCTAATTTTTAAAATCTACACATAGCATAATTGGACTCATCTGAAGGTAACAATGACCTATTACAAGCACTATTAAATTTCATTATAGAATTTTACAGTCCAGAAAGGGGTAGTAGCTGTACAACAGCCACAAGTTGTGCACCGTTGACTCGAAGATATATTAAATTTTCAATAATTTTGGCTAAAAGAATGAAGTGGGAGAGTTAGCAAAAGGGTGGGTTCCTATCACAAAGATTCAAGGACAGGAAGCAGCTGTAACCAACAAGCAGGCTGCCAGCAACAGCCGTCAATCTCTTCATCACTGTACATCTTCAAATCACACCATAAAGCTCAGCACAGTGGTTACAGAGCAGAGGAACCCATGCCCTCTGGTGTTATCAGGCCCTGCCTTGAGGGAACTGATGCTCCAAACCCTCAGTGATGGGAAGAGAAGAGAAGGCAGGCACGAACCGTTCCGACTCTGTTGATGGGACACGTGAAGCAGTGGTTGGCGATGGCCGCGTTCCTGGCTTCGATGGGCCACAGCGCCTCGCTGCAACACAAACAGCAGCAGGGATTCAGGGCCCGCACACCTCAGTGCTAAAGCTGCATGCGCTGCCTCACACTGCACACTGGCTGCCAAAGAAGCCAAAGCTAGCTTGTAGGAAATCAAGCCAGTAGGGTGCAATTCATGGTCATCTGCAGAAGATTAATCTCAAGGGACAGTTTACGCTGGTCCAGTCTGGTTCAAGAGGCCTGATAACAATAAAATTACCATCGGTTTAAAAAAATGTTTCTGAGAAAAGGGTATCTTAGCTTGGTTCTGAAAACTGCAATTTCATACCACACTCCTAGGTAGACAGTGCAAGCTGGTAAAGTGCACATTACCACTATCTATTACATAGAAAATATGTTACATAAAAAATCTAAACAAACTCTCAGTTTTCTGAACGCCAGCTGGATGCTGGTTAATGCTGTCTCAAAGACAGGAGACCTGCTGATGTACAATAAAGTTCTAAAAGACAATCAGTTACTGGGAGGAGACTGGGGAACCCAAAATTCCTGGTGGAGAATGCAGGCTCCTTTGTGAAGACAAAACAAGGAGACCACACTTCCAAGACCTCATCAAGATGCTTTTCAGGCCTCAGTGAGGGGCTCAGGGGTTCAGCTAACCCCGAAAGGGAGCAATGGGACAGATAAATTTGTATTTTACCTGAGTGTCCCAATAGTGGCTGAAGGGTTAAAGATGATCTCTGCTCCATTCATGCTATACATGAGCCAGTTCAGAGGGTGGTGGCGCCCATAGCAGATATTCACAGCAATTGCCCCAAACTGTGTCTGAAACACTGTGTGTCCTGTGTTTCCTTCCATGTAGTAAGTAGACTACAAACAAACAAAAGAAAAAAACAACAAACAAAAAACCCAACCAACCAACAAAACCCACAAAGGCAGAGTTCTTTAAAAAGTGCAAAGAAGTACTTCCAACTAAGAGCTAAAAGAAAACCTTTAAAAGAAAAAAGCTAAAAAAGCTTTTTAATCTATAGATGGAAGGCTGAGGATAATATGATGAGATTTACAAAATCACTTAGGCAGTAAGAAAAGATGAATACAGAAATGCCAAGGCAGCAGCAGGAGTGTATTCATTGAAATTACCTGCTTTCAAGAAATGGAACTTTTTTTATGCAGCAGGCAGTGCACTTCCAAAATGTGCTGCTTTCTGAAAACACCATCACTAGGTTCAGACAGGGACAAAGACAGTGATAAAGACAGTGATAAGTAGGCAAAATACAGCACCCAACATTCTCGTACAAGGGAGTACAGAAGCTGCAGTGGCCAGGCTGATTCCTGACAGCATCCTTAGGTGTCAGTCTGAGACAGAAGAGCAAGGGGCACAAAACACCAGCCTGACACTACAGGACATGTCTCTCATCGGGGAAGGAAGGTGTGCTGTAAAGCAGACCCCTCTTTATTGAAACTGTTCTTGTAGCCACCACTGCCATTGATCCTGCAGGAAGAAGAAACACCTGAGGCCTGAAGCAAGCAGGTACAGCTGAGGAACAAACCTGGGCCTCCTGAAAGTGTGGTACAGGAGGGTCACCTTCTGAAACCAAGGCTACAGGTACAGTATGTCCACTAAAATAATCATCTCATGTTTCTTATTTATTATCAGGTCTCATGAAATTACACAGTCCCTTGGGTACTGATTTGATCTCCTTCCATATCTGCAGACACCAGACCACATGGTGGGTGCTCACACAATCCTTTTTCAAAACAATTCTGCTGAATGAATATATTTCCATTTTTTCTCCTATTCTCAGTTTCTTTTCTTACAATAGGAGAAGAAAAACAAGAATGCTGTGGCTTCAGGGAAATCATCAGTTCCTATTTCTTTATTTCACACCAGAGGTCACAATCCTCTCCACAGCAATAAACTGTGATATCTCAAGAAGGATTGATTTTTGTTTACATGGCCTCCCACACATGGCTGAATAGGCCACAGACCAATTTCTCTGCCTTTTCCATTTAGCTCTTACTGATTCAATGGGCACAATTTTAACAAGGCTCCTTTCCCCTCTGCCCTACAGAGAAAACCCACAAGAAATAACTTCAAGTTTGATATTTCCTTGAGGTTAACTTAGTTGATACAGAAAACAACATTAAAGTAACACAGATGAATACAATCCTTTCCTGTAGCCTGAGTGGTTTCTGGAGTTACTTTATCAGAATTGTTCAGCTCAGAAGAGTGGACTTAATGCTTGTCTAACAAAGCCAGCTGAAGACAGAGCTGTCTTGGGTAAACACTACTTGATTCTGTGACAAGATAGATACAAAAAGAAATGACAGACCATTATAGTATATCTGGAAGCTATAAACAGATTGTATTGTAGGATTTAGGATTCTAAGAGCTAACTTATTTTCACAACTGTGCAAAACTCTTAATGAAACTCTATTTATACTTCACATGATAAAGTAAAAACACTTTCTTTTTTTTAGGTGTCTCTCGTTACAGTTTCATAGGTGGAAACAAGTTTCTTGGAATCTGATGATCCGCCACTAAACACTGTCAGGAAAACTGAAAGACATACTTTAGCACAAGCAACAGCAATTTACTTTTTGTTGGATTACAGAAGCAACCAATGGATTTGTTAGTTACCACTTTTGCTAGCTAAAGGACTATGACTAATTTTTAGTTTAATAAAAAATAACAAAATAATTGTTAAGAATACAAAATAAGATAGGTGATTGACAGACTGTGCCAGAAATTCACTGTGTAGAACTCTATTAACAACCTCCTCTGGAGAAACTCAAACCAGCCTGATCAGGTCTGGCAGCAAGGTCAAAACTTCAAGAAGTCTTTAAACACAAAGTTTTAAGACCCAAAAGAACTCTTTACATTAATAAAAAAGCACTTTAGTTCTGAAGCCTCAGTCTGATGACTGGAGCAGTCAGGGAACAAAAGCAACTGCAGGTATACAGCAGCCTTCAGTGCTTAGAAGAAATGCCTCTGTTAATTACTCACTTTAGCTGACAAGGAGAGATTTAGTAAGGAAAGACAATGTATTTTTAGACTTCAGTTAATTTTTAATCCTGATCTTTCTGCTTGTGATAATTCTATGGATGGATAAACACATTTCAGATGTACCAGTCATTGCCTTTACTGCCAGTTCAGTTTCTGATTCTGGAGGATGGCCCAAAACCTGCTGGGGGCTTCAGCTGCAATAGTGTGATTAGTAAACAGAATATGCCATAAACCAGCAATTCAGTCAGAGGCACAATGAATTAAGGGATTCTGCTTGAATAAACACAAGCAAAAGAGCTGTCATTTCCAAGACAACCTCACAGAGAAACAGAGAAAGGCTCTAAGTAATGTTCATGCTTGAACCATGAAACAATTGCCCTGCAAATTAAAGTAAGTTCAATGTGCACACATGACAAAACTACCCAAGCCAATCATGCACAACAAACATAACACAGCTGTAACTTAAACAATTCTTTTAAAGAGTACTTGATACTTCTGAAGTCACTGGGCCAAGGAAGAGTACCTAACAAGATTCAATGTTCTTTTTCCTTTAAGACTCACCAATCTCACAGAAATTATTCTCTCCTGATAAATTAACTTACTATCATTTAATCTCAGAAAAACTGATTTGACAGTAAGTAAATCACATTTTCTAGAAATACATTGCATTTCCTGCCACTGAGAGTCTGACACAACAAATGCTGGCACAAACAAGAGCTGCAAGGTAAGAATAACTTGACTGTCACAATACTGCACCTTACCTCATTGAAATCTCCAACCCTTGGAATGTGATTTTTCCTACTTTTTCCAAGGAGTGCTCCAGAATTAGAAATGACCACTGCAGTATTCCACAGAATTCCACCATGCAGTTCATCTCTCTCCAGGATTGGAGACACCACAACCATATTGTACTTCTTTGCAAGCTGCACAAATGAACACAATTCCTCTATTACACCCCAGAGTGACAGACACCACAGCCAGCTGAAAACAGTTAACTAAAAGGTAAAACTGCATTCCATGTTAACTAGAAATGTTAAATAGCACAGGTATGAGTGAAAAATACATCAAATTCTGCCTGCCAGTTCACTGGTACATGGTCTTTTCCTTCAAATTATGTCTCTTGGTCCTTTTCGTGCTTGGTTGGGTTTTTACCTCTTGACAGAATTTTGTTGTTGGCCCATCCTCTGCTGACTCGGCAAATTCAGTCCAAGGAAGTTTCTCTCTTGTACAAAAAGCAAAGGGCATGGCTGGAAAACACCAAAGCAAGGCAAAATGTACAAAAATGTTCATTGTCTCTCAAGAAATACATGCTATTTGCATGCATACAGATTAAAAATTAAACAATTAAGAATGATTCAGTTGTTTTCCTTGTTTAAAGGCAAAAACTATTTAAAAATATCTTAGCCAGGGCAAGGAGCTTTGAGCTCACACAGGGCAAACCAGAAGAGAATGGATGCACTTAGTGAACGTCTCAGCAGGGATAAAAACACAATCTCCCCCAGTCACTAGTGTACACTGTGAATAACCTGTTTTCACAAATATTTCATGAGCCTTCACTTGCCCATGAAAGTGAAGGGGTTTGCTTCTATTAAGCTTCAATCACCCCGTGTTAATTAAAAACAGGTTTTTAAATTTTAATACCTGTATAGAAAAAAAATCCCACAGTTTTAGGAGATAAAAAAATGAGGAAAGGATCATAAAGGATGCCATGAAGAGACTCCAAATATCATATGGCAGTTTTCAATACAACAGAGCCCTCATGTCTCTTCCACACAGCTCTGCTACCTCAGACTCTTTGGTTTTTCCTTTAGGAAGCAAATCACTGCAGTCAATTGTTGTATCTTGGAGACTTTTACTGTTTACTTACAAGACATAGGACAGGACACCTGTCAAAATAGAAGGCACTTGACATCTGACAGTCTTCAGGGAACCCCAGAAATACTCACTCCAAGCCTCCTGGAAACACACAATGTTGACTCCACACATTGCAGCCACTCCCACCATCTCCTCGATGCGTCTGTGCAGAGCAGCCACCTGATTGTGAGAGAAGTCACACCACAGAAAAAGCCACGTTCCAACTCAGCTCTGTGTGAGCTGCCTGCTTTTACAGCCTCTGTTCACATGGAGTTTATCTTGTTCTATACTTAGTGCCACTGCTTTCAGGGGGAGCAACTCGAGGTATCATTCCTGAACACTGATAATTCAGTCAGATATAGATTTTTAAAAGCATTTAGATGCTGAAAATAGAGAAAGCATTCCAATGGGATTCTAATTCCATGGCTGCAACATTTATATAGCTGGAAACTTACTGCTGCCTGACTTGGAAAATGCTGAAAATCTAAACAGAATCAAAAAAACTGCAACTTTGCTGCTCATTATTAACAACCTACAGGATGATTTTAAGCCCTCTGTCCTAAGAGCTAAGTAACTATTACCAAGAAAAAAAATCATCAAAGTATTGATTAATTAGTTTTCTAGAGTACTCTTCTTAAAGGTAAGCATAGGTATAGTACTTTGCATTGCTACTTTCAGGTATCAAAAAAAAAAGAATAAAGACAAGACTGCAGTGACCTATGAAATCAAAAATTGTATACTGATTTACAGAAATAGTTAACTAGTTATTCATAAAGTAAAATCATTGATATAACTGGTACTTTATTCAAAAGCTGTTACAAAGAATGCACAAACTTGTTCCATTTACTGAATTAATGACTTACATCTGTGATAGGTAATCTTTCCAAAACAAACTACTTCAGAAATGTTCTGTCCTGCCACTGTACAAAACCACTGTACAAACCAGGAGATTTTATAAATACAACATTTTATTTCCATTTTTAAAAGCTACTCTCAGGAGTATTTCTAGATACATACAGAAATATGTATTTCTATACATATTGACCACTTCATTGCCCTTGTGTCCAAGATGTTAAGAGATGATGGTTTCAGAATCGTTAATGTTGGAATAGACCTCTAAGATCATCAAGCAAGTCCAACCATTAACCTAGCACTGCCAAGTCACCACTAAACCATGTTATCTTGTAATAAGATTTCACTCACTGCTGTACAAAGAATAATGAACACAGCTTTATTAATCTGTTTCCTCTAATGGATTTTCCTGTAATGGAACATTTCTCAATTAAAACAAGAACTGCACCTGTGGTTTCCACTGGTTGCCATCTCTTTTGATTCTGTGTAAATGATTTTGTGTTTCATCTTAGAGGCAAAGTATTTTTATGTACAAAATGAACTACTAAATATTTAGCTTTGGAAAAACTGCAAGCAGGTTGAGTATGTCAGGCAAACTGAAGAGATGTTTCTGAGAAACAATAAAACCATTTGAGTATCTTACAGGATGCTCTGCTGCAGTAGTGATGGGTTCTGTGCTGCCAGACAATCGTTAAGACATTTCATGATGCAGTTCCTAAAATCAACAACTGAACTGTGTAATGTCTCAATACAGTAGAAGAGGAGTTAGGAACAGCCCCAGTCCCAGTTTGTACCTGGACTGCCACTGCTGTGTCTGTGGGAAGAGGAAGTTTATTCTGTATCAGTCCCACTCGAACAACACGTGGCCTTCTCAATTGCTCCGGAGCAGCGTCAAATCCATAGCCCTGCAGTTCAAAATCTTTTTCCTGAGCTGCTGACAGGGCAGCAGTCGGCAAATCAAGTTTTCTGGATTGGACAGCAAACAAAGACATGAGGATGAGATGTTCTCCTGTTCTGCAATGGAGAAGGGGATGACAATTCTGACACCCAAGCTCCCCTGCCCAACATTGATCCATGAGGCAATGGCCGGCAGGACCGAGCGCAGATCTCAGCGTTCACCCCCACATCACCATCCGGCCTCCTGCATCCCCAGACACGACACCTTGCTGCAGAAACCAAGCAGCACAAACTCCCACCAGCCATACCTGGATTACAAATGCTTTCCCTCCAATGTATTGTCCTCAAGTTTAATCCCTACTTTGCAGGCTCCATCACCCTGACACCGCTATTCCCGTCAGGTCTTCCAGTCCTGTCCGTCACCCTCTCACGCTGCCCTGTTCCCCACACCGGGGTCACCTCCAAAATACGCCAGTCACCTCACTGCAACACCACAAGCCCTGCTTCTCTTTTTTCCCTGCGTCCTGCACACCGCCCTCACACTGATTCTTTCTCCTCGCTCCCGGGCTGGGCATCGCGGCGGGGCCGGGGGAGAGGAGGGACAGAGACCCGCAGGGAGCGGAGGGCTGGCGCACCTGGCCTCGCCCCCATAGAGGATCCGCTTCACCTCGGCGAGCTCCTCGGGCGGGATGTGCCGCTCCAGGCACGACTCCAGCGACTCCAGCTCTCCCGCCATAGCGGAGGGCGCGCGCAGCCCCTCAGCCGCTCGGCGGGCCCCTGAACTTTGCCCCGGGCGGCCCCGTGGGCCACGCCCCGCTCCCCTCAGGGCTTTTGGCGGGACCGTGCCGAGCCCTCATGGCTACCGTGGCCGAGCCCGCCCCGCTGCGGCAGCCAGCGCGGCCCCGAGGGGCAGCGGAGCCGCCGGGACTCGCCAATGCTCCTGGTCGAAAGGAACCGCAGAAAGCGGAGAGTCCGCAAAAAGTCACTTGGCGTGCAAATCTGTTATGTTGGTCTCTGACCTAAACGTGAGCACGGGGTAGAAAAAGAGGGAAAGAAAAATAAAAAGAAGAGAAGAGAAAAGAAAAGAAAAGAAGGAAGAGGGAAAGGAGGAAAGAAAGAAAAAGAAGGAGAGGAATGGGAAAGGATTACCAGCTCTGGTTCCATCAGTGCAGCCAGTGGGATGTGGCCCTTCCTGGCTATTTGCCACTTCTGGACAGAACATCCTTAGGAGATTTTTCTAATGATACCTTTCCTACAGAAAGGCTTGGAAATAGGTCATTTAATGGCAATGGTTCTTATGGATATGTGTGTCCATCGAAGCTGCAGTGAGACTCTGAACAGGAGCCAGTAATAAATAACTTGGAGTTTAACATGGATTTTGACGCCCGTATAATTGGAAATCTATCCCAAAGCCAGACCTAATGTCAGATAAAGGATTGAACCAATTAAGACCTTGATCTGGGACAAAATAAAAGTGCATCAAATAAAGGGCATTTCATTCTGCAGGTGCAAGGCAGAAGCAGTGATTCCACCGAACCACTGGCTGTGCCTTCTGCCTGAAAACACAGAAATCCACAGCATAGCAACCGGGCTCCTCATTCAAGGGGAACACGGAGTCCAGGGATGGCTACACATCTCTAAATATATCCCACTGAGTTCAAGCACTGTTTATGTGTCTGCTGGAGGATGTAACATCTTTCAGCACTTAGCATTTGCAGTCGTTAGGTATTTTGAGTTAAATATTAAGCCTTTTAGACTAAATAAAAAAAAAAAAGAATGTCAGGGAGAGTTTGTCTAATATTTAACTTTAGGCAGAAAATGTCCAGCAGTAGTCTGGTTTCATCAAGGTGTTTTTGAGACACATGATTCTTTCTCTCTAATTTACCCTTTTTAACAAAATAAAATTTCAATGAAATTACTTTTTTTTTCCCAAAGATGTTTCTGAAGGGCAATAATAACCAGTGACTGATACATACATTAGATTTTTCATCTGATGATCCTAATTTTCTTTAATGGCCGATTTTAAAGGTACCTATCTGTGACATTTTGTTCTGTTCGTGGCAGATCTTTAAATATTGTGGGGATGGAGATCAGTGAAAAAATCAGCTGACAGTATTGGGGGGAAATGAGGAGCCCAAGTAATTTCATTTCCATATCAGCATAGCCAGGATGTCAACAGATAAAGCATTTCTGGAGGATTCATAGAAACAAACAGAAGGGCTGGGTTTCTCTGGGAACTGTTCAAGTTCTTTTCTGCCTGGACTGCAAATTAAAGGGAAAAACAGCAGGTCTATTTTGTATCCAGCTCCTGAAGAAGGTCACATAACTGAACTTTTCTCTTCAAGTTCTATTCTTAGTGTGAACTTTCACTGACTTCTCTATTGGTGCCTTGTTTATTTGTAATTTAGTAAATTGTACTACATGTAGGAAATGGACTTTGTGGCAATAAAACTGAAGCCCCTGAAAAGAATACTTAGGAACAGTGGAGACCTGAAAAAATAGAACATTTCCTGTGCACCGTTTCAACCATCCTGCAACAACGCCGTGAGGTCCAGACTGCATGAATAGGAAATGACAAGCCTAGAATTACTAATAATGATGAAAGGAGATCAGCTATTCCATAGGGACTGTGTGTATATAAAGGTATAACTCCAGCCAACACAATAAACCTTCAAAGCACGAAATGTTAATGTTGAGCAGGAAAGTAACCTAATAAAGGAAGATGCCTTCCATATCCCAGACAAAGCATATTAGAGGGCTTGGATTTAAGTCTGAATGTTCTACCTCAGTCATTGCAATTATCTGTTAAGTAGGAGGCTTGAATCCAGATCCCAGTTCTGATTCTGACTTCTTCAAACCTCTGTATTTAAATTTCTTCCCAGTTCTGCATTACCTGGACCAAGTAATCGTTTTGGGAAACAGCCAAGCCTTTTGGCATGAACCCAAATTGTAATAACTGATTTAGAGGAAAATAAGTATTTTATGGAACAAAAGCACTTCAAAATGAGGGAAAATTCCTGCAAAACAGTTCTGAAGTGCACATGCTTTTCATCTCTGCTGCCCTCAGCCAGGGTGGTCCATGAAGTCAGGACTGCAGAGTGCAATCTGTACAGAAACAGTTCTGAAGCTGTGCTGAAACCCTGCCCTGCACAGACACCATTGCAGACACCAGAGCTAAAGCTGGGCTTTGGTAGCGCTGGCCCACAGCTCTGTGCTGCCAGACTGTTCCCAAGAGTTCCTGTAAAACCCCACAATAGCACCCTGGCATTAGTCAGAAGCACCCTGGAGAATGAGTTTTAAGAGCCAAATATCTGGAATTCAGGCTAAAATTGGGAAAGACCCAAGAAAAGGTTTAAACAAACAAACAAAGTCTTTCCACTGTGGCCCAAGATAGGAGGAAGGGCTGAACAGCATCACAAATCAGAGCTCATAGGCAGGATTAGAGGCAGCATTTCTGTCTGTCTGTCCTTCCTAAGGCAGTAGCAGGTACATGTACTCCCTCTGAAACACCCAGCTTCTTACAAACCCTGCTGCTACCATCATGAGGATCATGTTTCTGACACTTTCTTCACCTGTCAGTCCTTGAGATTGGTCAGAGTTCCCCAGAGCAGATAAATAAATGGATATCTTGTGTCCCTAATCCAGAAGCTGCCTCAGCTATCCCAGCGTCATGCTGGTCATTAACACCCATCGAGGGATTTAGGTGCACACAAATGTGTCCTGCAAGGTCCTCTGTCCTCTGTTGGTCCTCTGTCTAAGCTTGCTATTTAATGCTGCAATACCCTTTAAATTTGTCTTCTACAATGTCCTTTTCCAGCGGTCACAAAATAAAGTACTGAATTCTACTGCAATCAGGTCTTTACATTGCTTCACCTCAAATACAAATTCCCTTGCTTCATGTGGAAGTATAACACAATTATCTTGAAACACACCTGATTCAAAACATTTCAAGTGTAAGAGACAGGCAGTGAAGGGGAATTAGCATAATAGAAGTGTAGGAGAGGAGAAGGTCTAAAAAAAAGGCTCCTTAATACACAGCTGAAAGAAGGGAGTTGGTAACCTTCCTGTCTCTCCTGCTTTGGTTTAAGGGTGCTGTGCTGCAGGAAAACCAAAATTCTCTGTTTTAAAGTCACTCCTTTGTACCATGACCACTTGCTAATAACATTTAACTCGGGTGAGGCTTTTGGGGTTTGGGTTTTTGCCCTTACTGACAAAGCTGTCTTCCTATTTCCACTTAAATCCTTACAAGCACTGTCACCAGTTTTAGAAATGGAGCTGTATGTAAACTTAAGCCAAAGTGAATTTGAGGATTTTGATATGGATGGAGAATTCCAGCCTGCATTTAGATTACCTGTCTTAACGTGAACTCTGCAGCAGCCATAGGTACAATCACCTATAGAGCAGCAGAGACAAATTATAAACCTCATCTGGTTGGCTTTGTGTCCTCTGCTTTTGGCTTCCTGCTGTTCTGAAGGCTGGGTGAGGGGAAATGGCTGAAAACTGAGGAAGTTTGTTGTTGACAATACACTTTGTCTGCTCTCAGGCATGCCTGGGGCCAGAGCAGTCCCCAGGCAGCCCCAAATCTGGGCAGTGAAATCTCAGTTTTTAGCCACTCTGGCCTCCCTCCCACAGGAAAAGCCCAGCTCACAGTTTTCAGAGTTAATATATCTTTGGAAGATCCCTTCTGTTGTTAGTGCTGTTGTCTTTCTAGCTGGAAACATTTTCCTTGATTGCTTGGACTGAGTCACACCTGAAAATGTATTTTTAAAGCAGAGGAGATTCACAAATTGGCTACTTTGTCAATTAAAAACTTCATCCTCCCCTGGAATATGGCTGTCTCCCTGGTGCACAGGAAGTGCATTAAAGAAGTAATAAAGCCTCATAAAAAACATTTAGTAATCTAACATTTAAGCGCAGAGTTCTTGTTCATTACTGTAACTTTCTGCTAAATTACCACCAACAAGATTCCTCATGGGCTCAAAAGGTCAATGTTATTTTTGCTGTTGAAATCATGGAGTCTGGGAAACAACTGTGTGTAAATTGCTGATAAACTGGAACAAAGACAGAAGAGAAAAACACTGAACATATAAGAATGCAAGTAAACCAGCAGGAAAGGAGGGGAGGGGAAGAATCTCACGGACAGTTTATTAAAAGAACAAAAGAATAAAATCTGGCGCATTTGTTTTCCACGAGTTCAGGAAGCCCGGTTTTAAGCACTGCTATAAATAGTGCTCTAATCCTTCATCAAAGTGGATAGCCTATATCAAAATGAAGGAATTTTAGGTATAATCTGGGAAGAGGAAGATGTCTCTCCCCTCACAGGAGAAGAAAGATCTTTTGTTTCAATCCTTGCAGAAATTGGGTATTTCAAAGTGTAAGAGCTGAAGAGATGAGGAAGAGTCTGGAACATGACATTTCTACACGGCCTGATTCCTGTCAAGAATATTGTTAGATAATGGAATTAGCAAACATCGAATTTGGAATTGATTGATGTGATTTTGAGAAAGATGGGCTTGAATTTATCACAGGGCCAATTTCAAAACCCTCAAGGAGTTCCCCTCTGAGTGGAAGCTCTATGTGAATTGTATGAACTTTGGAAAAATTTTTGATAGAGATATATTGAAAGGGATGGGAGCTTGTCTGAAATTCCAAAAAGGACAATTTTCAGCCATTTAACCCTGCATAAAGGTTATGATTATAATGTAATCCCAAACAGCTACCTCAGAGCCATCCAAGTTAAATCCAAATGCAGAATACAGGAGCCTTCTTTGGCCTGAAGGGCAAAAAAGTAATTGAAAAATTATTCTGTGCAAAAAACTGCAAAGTGTTCCAGGAGAGCTTATTAGGTGGCCCCAAGACCCATTATTTTCTAGGTGAGAGCTTTGGTTAATAGCTTGGTCAGTGGCAAAGTGGTATTAAATGATTCAGTACACTGCCCTGGCTCTTAATTGTATGGTTTGGGGTTTGATTGTATTCATAGCCACTCAATGAGGACCGTGAAGAGGTTCGTTTCTAGAGCTTGCCCACTGAACTGGACACTAAATGGGTAACTTTTAGGATAGGCACTGAATATTTTTCGGGCAGGTCAAAACCTGCACAGAGCAGTCAATGCAGTGCTGCATTAATCTTTAGTTTCACACTTGACAGCACAAAAGGAACAGCAATATCCACTAACAGTCAACACCTTGCTTTTCTGGGAAGGCATTCATGCTGGGATTGAGAAAATTACAGTAAGGCTCTCTGTCACAGAGCATGAGACCCTTCCCACCACTAGAATTATTATTATTAGATCTCTCATACAGGCCCTGTATAAAAGGAAAGCAGTGCAGACTGCACAGGCTGCCCCAAAACCAGGACATGCTCCACATTAAAATACTTCTCATTAGTCTCTCACCAAAGCCATTCAACTCACAGCTCCCCCTGACCAAGAGGAACTAGACCTGCAGAGTGATTTCAGTGGCAGGAAAGGGAAGAAAAAAGGGAATATCTGTGGGATCCATTTGCTGCACCTTGATGTGGGAGCACAATTTTGTGCTAAGAAGTGACAAAGGGACTTCAACCCTTCAACTGAATTTGCCCAACAAGTTGTTCCATGCCTCTGACACCCAGACACAGTCTCTCAGGATTTCAGAGGTTTTATACACTGGGACTCACACTGACATCCAGCCTGGAAACTTCTGCTTGAGAATAACCTGATCTGCTGTAGAATTTATTTCTGATGACATACTCTTATTCCACAGTGAGACTATCTGATATTGCTGACAATACAGGGTGCTAACCAGAATTGATATCTCACTTGAACCACAGACCCAAATCAGTTGTTCGGTGTAAACAAGCCTTTTTTTCAGAGAAATAGGAAGACAACAAAACTTGCCATCTTTTAAGGACGCCTCATGGAAGGGATGCTGTGAGGCCTCCACAGAACAGTTGTGTAGTAAATATCCCTGGCTCAGAGCAACATGTGGAGTTGGGCAGACAGCTGCAGCTGCACTTGGCAAACAAACAGTAGCAACATAAGTTTGACATTCTAAATGATGGTTATTGAACTGGTGTCTTCATGAACAGCCTAGGTGCTGGCAAAAGGGCATGAGGAAGACAAAACACAAGTTTAATTAACTTAACAGGAAAGAAAAAGTCTCCTAGATAAAAGGAAAAGATCCCTTTCTGAGCCAAGTGTTCACAGGGTTCTCAGACCTTCCCAGGCCAAAGAGTGTCTGTTGTAACACTGACTTCCTTCCAGCTCTGTCTGTGCCAGAAATAACTCCTCAATGGAGTATATCTCCTTAGTGTACCTTTTATCAAAGGATTCCTGCACAGGAAAGTGATCCTTGCTGCTGGCACATGAGGAAGAAGGGAGGTGTGTTTATGAAGAGTGCAACACGCTCTGCTGTCCTTCCTGAGCCCATACAAACGTCTGTGGACTTGTCATGGCACAAACCAAAAACTTCCAAATGAGAGACAGCATCTGTGCACCAAGGCAAGGGGGGATCTGCAAGGATTGACTTTGCTCTGCAAGATCTTGGGTATTTCCAGCATCTTTGAAAGGCTCCTTAGCGGTTTCTGTCACTGTGCTGTCATTGGTGACACCTCCCCAGCCACAGCAGAGAGAACCCGGAGTGGTGAGAGTGATGTCTCTGGACACACAGAGACTCACACGGGGCCTCAACACACAACTCCCAACTTGAGCCACACGCAGGTCGCTGGAATTTAAACCGGTTGGACAGAGATGAGAAGACAGGATGTGTTAGAAACACAAAGGCAGTAGAAAGAAGGAAGGGAAGAGATTGTGCATGACCTACTGGTGGGGATAATTTCCCTGCTGAGCAATAGTTACCATACCAACAATTTCTGAGCAAATTTCCAACTGTAGGAAGATTCTTTGTTTGGCTTTGAGGATTTTTCTGTTTAGCTTGACTCCATAGGAGACCTTTGGTCCAACCTCACAGTGCAGAGTTCTGTGGGTCCAGAGGAGATGACAATATTGAATTTATAGCCCAAATGTCATTAAGGATGGAATGTAGTCCTTTCCAGGAACGAGTGAGACACTCTTCCCACAGCCAGAGAGGGGCTTTTATCTCTTTCCTTCTCCACGCAGGCACCCTCCTGCCCCCGCCACTGTGCTGCATGCATATAGCCATTTCCTGAAACATTTCAAATTTGTTTTCCTTAGGTTATTTGTGTCTACAGCCACCAGATGGTCTGTGTCAAAGCTGATATGTTCAACATATTATTCCATTATCCTATTAGGTTGAACATGTCCTTCCTCCCATGAGAGCTGTTAAGATATCACCCTCAGAGAAAAGAGGCAGCTTTAGTCCCACTGTCACCTCCTTTCTCCTTCTGACTACACACTATCCTCAGTGATCCTATTGCACAAAGCTAACATTTTAGACTATCTTGATATTTTGTGTTCATACTTCCAAGAAATAATATCTGGCCATTAATATCCAGTTCCCTCAATGAACAAGCTGCCCACATGTATCAGGTGTGATTACAAAAAGGCTCTGAGGTTTGAAAAAGACAGTGGTGATGCTTTCTTCTTTTCAAATAAAAATCTCCCATATTGTTTTATAGGATTCTATAATTTGAAATGATCCTCCATAAAGATACCAGTTATATTTCCAAAACTGCTCTCTTGATCTTAAAAAGTCTTGGAAAACATCTGCAATTCAGGTCAATGACATTTAAACTGAGGAAATGGTCACCTTTGGTTTTCCTCTGCGGGCTCCTCATGCCCCTGGGAATGGGAGAGCAGAAATTCCTGGCTGGTTTCCATGACCCCAAGGACTGAACTTTCTTTGCTTGAGGAGCCTTCCCAATCCCTGCAACATCTACAAGTAAGACAGCTTGTGTCAACAAAGATTATTCAAAAGATGCTGTTTCAACTTGGTAGGCAGAAGGCAATGGGAGAAGAGGGAGAGAGAGGCAGAGAAAGCCTCATTGATGAGGATGGAGGCAGGCAGCACACAAAGGAATGAGCCTACGTCAAAGATACACAGAATTCCTGTGGGAATTCTTAATCACTAACAACAATATGAGCACTAGCTCTTGCTTTTCTCCAAGGTGCAGCTCTGGGTGAGAAATACCCTGAACAAAGGACCCTTCTTTTTACATACCAAAATTTGTATTTTTTTTTTTTTTTTTTAATGCATACCTCCCCCTTCATTTGCATGCCTGGAGATTTTTGCTATCTGCTCACTAACTCTTTGTATCCTCTGTTCCACAGTGGGAAGCAGCCAGAAGCATGTCACTCACACAGTTCAGCTCCTCCTGGGCCTGGCATGATGACAGTCACCAGCATCAGCTCAGTTCCAGGAACTGAATAAAAGCAGATATTTTTTAAAGCCTCCATCAAGCCAGGCTGTGCCCTGGGAAGCCCCTCTAGCACAGCCTCCTCCTGTGTTAATCAGAAGGAGCAGTGAGGAACACATATCTGCCCACCTGCACACCCACACTCCTCGCCCTGACTCCACAGGGCATTTCAGGCACTTCAGGCAGAGGTGCAGATGTGTGAGCAGGGTGCACAGAGCTCCTTCAGGAGGCACCAGAATTCATAATAGCCCCAGGAAGAGACAGTGGGCACCTCAATTGCTGTTGCATCTCCTTCAGCTGTAGAGTTTTTATATCTTGTAACACATGGGTTGTATGTTCTTCCCAGAGCAGTGGCAGGTGAAAATTAACCAACATGCACCTAAAACACACAAAGGTAATTAATAAATTGATATTAGGGCAAAATAGTAGAGGCTGTTACGAGTAGATCCTACTGACAATGGCTGATGGATCACCACGTAGATGATGGGAGAGATGTTTTGGCTGAGGAGCCATCCCTGTGAGCAGCAGTTCCCAGCAGAGGAGAGCAGCAGTGGAACTGTTACTGGGGATGGGACAGCTGGGGGATGCCAGAGAGAGTCTTACATGTGCTGTAACTCAGACTACATCCAGAATCTCTTGTAATCCACAGGGGTACCATTGCTCATTCCCTTTCTTGCTGGATTGCTTTCGTCACCATAAATCCAGATGTTCAGGCTTTGGGAAGGAAGAAGCAATTACACTGAAGGGCTAGCATTGCAAAACATCCAGTTAGGCTGTGGTCCTGAGGAATTGCAACACTTCAGAGATTCACTTGGACCTTGCATTCACTGACTATCACATCTAGTGGTCGTGCTTATCTGATCACCTTATGTGCCTAATTTCATGTTAACTAATGCAGGTCTTCAAAGCTTCCTTCTAGCATAGTGTTATTTTCCACTGCAAGCAAGATCTCTTCAGAAACCAAACCACTGGGAAGCTCTGTTTGTACAAAGCTGGAGTTTTCAGAGTGGAAGCTCTCCCCAAGGATATGAGCAAAATCTGACTGGAAAGATTCCTCACTTCCTACAGGTACAAAGAACCATGCTCTAGTCTTGAATTACCAGTCCTAGAGGAATTCTTATTTACAAAGCAGTGATTTAGCAGAATAATACAATATAAAGGTGAGAGGAGCAGCACCACACAAATACTTTCTGGCTCACCTTTCAAAATGTGCCCAGCCCTTGGAGCCAGGGATTTCTGGACAGAGGCTGGGATCAGCAGTAAGAGCTGCCTGCAGTTGATATTCCTAAAGCTTGTGCAATTTAACCCAGCTTGATGAAGATGGATGGATGCTGCCTGTTCCACACAATGGCTGCAATTGGGCAGAGGGAGGGAAGACACGGTCCAATTTGCAAATAACTAATATGCCTGTGGCCTTTCTTCACCTTTCCATCTCCTTAAGCATTAGACAAAATATTCATATCCCAGGCAATAACCCTCCCAATCCTGGCCTCTGCATCCGCCTCTTTCTTCCTGCCTTTTATTTGTCAGTGATTCAGCTTCCCTCATCCACATGTACTTGGCCTGTAAGTATGTTCTCACTTACTTTCATAAACTCAAACAAAACTTCTAAAATTACCACCATTTTGTCTTCCATCTTCCTGCTTATAATTCACAGCCTCCATATGGTCTGGATGAACTCAGATACAGGATCAGATTGCTGCTTGTTTCTGTTATTCCTTTGTCTTATTTCTATATTTCTTTTTTTTTTTTAATGCTATATTTTCTTTTCACTTGTTCAATATGTACAGCTGCTAACAAATCAAGGGCAAAACTTAACAACTATTTAAGGTAATTTCCTTTCCTAAATGTAGAAAACCATCTAATGCCCAGCCTCACAGGATGACTTGCCTTGCTTAACAATGAGCCCTTTGGGTTATTGAACCTCCACGTCCTGTGCATGCAGGGACATGTCTGCAGTTTAACCAAGGTGAAGAAAAATAGCACCTTTATTAGTTGCCAGGCCAGTGAACAATCACAGCCAGAAAACCTTGTTGCTTCTGACCACAGCTGCTCATCCTTCAGGGGCACCAGAACTGAGTGAAACACCATAACAAAGGATTGATTATGTTACAGGGAAACGCAGGAATGTCTTCCTGAGCACAATTCCAGAATGTGGTTTGCAAACAGAGAGTGCTGAGGGGACCAAAAAAACCCACAAAGCAAGCAAATGAAGGGGGAGACCCTCCAAAAGCAAGAAGAGGCCTCATGAACATGAAGTGAGAAGCCACACAAGTCCAAGGCAGAGGGAAGGGCTGCCCCAAACTTCTGCTGCTCCCTGGCAAGGCACTGCCCAATTCAAATAGCCAGAATGTTTTCTGTCTTCACCCAAACAAATAAGGACCAGGGCTAATAAGCTTAATAATCCCAACATTCAGAGTAATTTAGAGGCACTTTTGCTCTTGCTTAATTGCTTTTTAAAATCCTTTCTGCTTGCCCCATTCCCCTTGATTTCTTGGCATGTCCCTAAGGCCTTAGTCTTGATGCTGAGTCAAGTGATGTCTCCTGGTGTGAATCTCCATTGTTCTCTCCTTTAAGAGTGAAGAAACCTGCCTGAAAGAAACCACCAGAGAAGTGCACAGAAGAAGCTGTTTTACAGACCCGAGATTCCTACCCAAAATTGAACAGGATTTTATTTCCTCTTGTCTCTCACAGGATGACACATCACAGGTGTCACCTCCTCAGGTAAAACCACTTGCATGAGTGTCCCCCATGAGGCCATCCTCAGCTGGGTACAAAACTGAGCCACCTATCCCTTCTCATTGGGATATTACACTTGGATATAAACCTGAATTCACAGTGACAGGGTGTGAGTCACTTTGCCTTGCATATAAACAGCAATAAATGAATTTCATGGGTCCTTTACTGAGCCATCTGCAGAGCAAACAGCTTCCAGTGTCATCTCCAGCCCTGCAAACCATTTAATCTGAGCAGGGACCAGATGAGGCAGGAGCCTGCAAGACCACAGACAGCAGAGGGAGCACTCACTGCTCCAGCATCCTGTCCAACAATGCAAACAAAAGTAAAAATTACTCCGGTGGCCGCCTGGAAAAACGGAGCTACCACTGTACACATGCTGCACTTGTGGTTCAAATGCTGCTGAATTATTAGACCAAGTTCATGCCCAAATCGGGTGCTTAAGAAGAGCTGTGTTTTGGAGGATGTTTGCCCTGCTGTGCTGCACAGAGTGATCACAGCACACATGTAGTCCTGATTGTGGTTTGTATCTAGGGTTTCTCTCGACATGTGGAGATGGAAGTGAGGTCTGGACTGGACTGCTGGAGCCCCTGGTTTTGATCCCACCGTTCCTGCAGTGCTGCTGGAATTTCCTGTGGAGGCTCCATCCCACCAGATCCCAGCATCTGACTGGAAAGTGGAGGCAACTCCCCAGTGAAGTGTGGAGACCTCTCATGACAGTCACTAGAGATGAAACGTTTTGTGAGCTGAATCCCATCCATTTAGTGGCTGAAACATTCCTGTAAGTACCAAACATTAAGCAGCTAAAACAAAGAAACACTCAGGGGTTAAATGTCAGGTCTACTCCATTGAAATGCAGGGCAGGTGCTGCCTGGTCTGTTTACTGCCATGTCACTGATGGGTTCCTGTCAGCAGTTCTGTCAATCCAGGTTTTCTACATGTGTGAGGGAAAACCCCAATCCCTGGGCTCCAGAAGTCACCTTTCCCCCACCATGTTCTTCCCAAGGTGTAGGAACAGCAATTGCCTCTACTGGGCAAATCAAACTTATTCAGATAAAACACAAGCCCTTTAGACAACGCTTTCTGCTCCCCAGCAAGCAAGAGGAAATGCTGTAAATAATTTGAAAGGGTCAGTGCTGCCACTATTTCCTGACTCCCAGCATCAAATGAGAACACAGGGGTCTGTGATCAAGGAGAATATTCCTGATGAGAAATTATCTGCAGCCTTTTGGAAATTTCTTATCAAAAGGGCCCCATTTGCATACCCACCTCAGCCTCTGATGTGGTTTCTCCCAGTGATGTTATTCTTTGCTCCCTCTTCCCTTCTTGCTGCTATTTGGCACAAGAAATATCAGGGAATCAGCTATAGTGTGTCCTTGGATGCCAGTGCAGAAAGGAATGGCCAGCCCCAGGGCCTCTGCCTGACACTCCACAGCAGGAGAACATGAGGCAGAGGAGAAGAAACCAGCAAATAAACAAAAAGCTAAAATTGAAAAAAACTGCAGAACAGATTCACAAGATGAAATAAAAAAAACAAAAACAACAAAAGTGAGGAGGAGAGGACAAAACACAGCACAAATAGAAGTTGGGGAGCATAAAATAAATCTTCTTCTATTCATCCCGTGGTCTCTGCCAGCAGTGCTGCTCGGTTGCCCCCACCCACCCATGCAGAGTCAGCTTCAATTACCTTCCCTCAGGAACATTCATTACAGGAAGATGCCCTGTGTGTATCAAATTAGTGCCTTTAGAAATCCCCTTCAGGAAACATCTACGTGCTCCTTATTCAGTTAGCAGGGAGGGATGGAGTGGGGATGCCATCTGAGAAGGGAATTTTATGATGGACTGACAGGGACATGTCCTGCTTGGACTGAATATTGGTGCAGCCTCTTAATTGCTTTTGTGCACAGGAACAATAATATTATAGAGCTGAAAAAATTCTAATCTTAGATGGAAAGTACCAGGATGAACAGCTGGGCCTGGAGGTCCCCACAAGGGGTATCCCCTATTAATCTACATAAGAGACCCAGGCTGATGAGCCTTAGATGCCTTTGGAAGGTGTTTTGACCTCAGAGTTTTGGTATGAACTTATGGCATTGAAACAAGCAGCCAAGTCACTTGGAGCAACCACAAAAACAATACCAGTCCAAAAATTCCCCTGTAGCTGTGGTTGGGAAAAAGTGAGATTTCCATGTGCAATACACAAAGGTCTTAGATGCTGCAAAATCATCTACCAGTCAGCTATTGGAACAGCCCCTGACACACTGGTGCAAATCTTCAGCACATTTCCTAAAGTGCTGAACAGAGATCTCAGAGGACATAGCCACAGACTGATACCTCTTTCAGGGACATGTTGTGTCACAGAAATGTCCCATTCTGCTTTTGTTGCCCCAGGGAAATGGGATGTAACATGCTGCCAACAGCTGCGAGCAAACAAGACTGTCCACATGGCAGCTGTAGGGCAGTGGGACTGAGGAGAGATAAATTTCTGTCTCTGACAATAGCTAATGGGCTCCAGGCAGACTGGCAGCTGCAAAGCACCCAGTTCCCTGCTCTGGTTCTGCTGACCAGGCACCTCTGGGACTGTACTTTAGCTGGTGAAGAAAAGAGGCAGAACAAGTCTGCTTCCATCTATTTTTATACTGCACATCCATCTGCTTCTCTCCACAGCTGGCAAGGCCTGGAGCTCAGTTTAGATCCTCCCAACAAAAGCCTCTTTATGAGGCATGGGAATCCCCCAGCACTATCAACACCATTTGGATTGGATTGCCCAGGCACGGGCTATTTTGGGCACCACAGGTGGTTTATCCATCTCACTGAGCTCAGGGATGGAGCCAGCAGATGCCTCACCACAGCACTGCTCTGCTATTCCACCAGGGGTAAACTGAGCACTGTGAAGGATCTGATGAGCCCATTGAATCTGGGGGATGGGACACAAAGGGAAGAGTTCAGGGAATGAGTTTCTCAGGTGGGACAGAGCAGAATTTCCATTAACACCGAGGCTGAGAACTGGTTTTGAGACAGAATAGCAGGCCAGAGGTGATCAGTCTGCCCTGAGCAAACACTAACTCACCCCACATCTAGACCCAAGATCTTCATTCCACAGATGCCATATCCCAGAGAGCAACTCATGCTCTGTCAGGGCAAAGCAGAATCCTCTCCTCTCCTCTCCTCTCCTCTCCTCTCCT